>KZ506077.1:234779-257059 GCA_002844005.1 Limosa lapponica baueri | reverse complement strand
ACATCAAAATAGTGCAGAGTTTGTAGCTTTCTTTCCCATTAAACTGAAAAGGTACAGTGCAGCAATTGATTAGTGAAAAATGGAGTTGAAATGGAAGGAGCCTTTATCCTAGTCTGTGTATTCATTTATAACACAGAAAGTCTATTCACTTCTTAATGTACTGGCATTTCGTGGCGGACACAGAAAAACATTCATTATATTTACTGACTCTACTGATTGTACAGACACATGCTTTCTGTAGTTTTGTTTTCTCCTTTTTTTAATGATAGGGTTACTTACATGAAAATGAGTTTGAATTGTAAGTGTCCATCCTATTTCATGAAATGCAATTGACACAAATAATTGATTACTGTGGAAATACTTATGGTGTCATAAGAACATCATTGTGATTTCAAGTATTTAATAATAGGCAGGAGCAGATGAGTTCTTTAAAAGGGTATCCTGTTTTCATGGACTATTCTTCACAAAACTTTCACAGGTAGTGAAAGAGAAAGAATATGCATTGTGCGTATCTTGCATCAAAATATTTGTTTGTAAAAAGAATGTTATTTAAAATATTTTAATTTTCACTAGTTTGTTGAACTGTTAGACCTCTCCTTGAAGGATGAAAAACTCAGGCCAGTTAATGAGCAATGTTGCTTATCTATAGGCTTCTAACTTTTAAAATGCTGGCTCATGCAAGAGGATTGCAAGAGGATTGCCTTGCTCCCTTAAAACAATAATCCATTTGGCCAGTTTAAGTTTTAGCACTTGGCAATGGAGGAGATTGAGGAAGGAAATCAGGATATCCTTGGAGAAAATTGTAGAGGACTTTCTGTGTCACATATACTCCTGTCTGCCCCCACCTACCCACCCAGAAAAACTGTCCTGTGTAGCTTTTGCACTAACCAGCTAACAAATTGATCCAATAATTAGAAGCAGAGGGTTTCTACATGACAAGACCTTACAGAGTTTGTCTGGTCACCTAGTGCTCATCTGAAAGTTAAAGAGCTGATTGTATTTCTTTTTTTATTAAGTCTTTTCCACAACATATTGGCTAGGCATAATTAAGTTTTACTTCTTCCACAGCTTTCATAACCTTTGGCCTCATCTATATTAATGAAAAGGATGTATAAAGATAGAGAAGCATTATTAAACTGAGTCTGTTGGATTGTTTTTTTCTTCAATAATCTCTTCTCACTGTCAGCTTGTAAGTCATGGTGTTGTGAAGGTGCATATATTGCTTTTAATTGGTAAAGCAGTTCTTGTGCTTCTGTATACAGACATGGTCTGCTTTATTTTAATATTCATCAAATGTTCATGCCAACAGCCTGTTGAGAATATTTCTTGTGTCTAAAGGAAAAGATAAATATAGTTACCAGATTAGCTGTCTTTACAACAATTGCCAGAATCTTACCTTAGAGTAGGAGGTCTGGGTATTGCTGAGATAAGCTCCTCAGAGTTGACGTCACCACTGCTACGTTGGATTCTGCCAAAAGTGTGATCTATACTCGTAACTCTGTAAAACAGAAATTAAGGGTTTATAACACACAGAAAAAAAAATTAAGTTTAATGATGCAAACTTAAACTTGTAAAGATCACGAAACATGGTATATGCCTTCTTCACCTTGACATTCTAATTCTATCGCTGTATCTCCATGCTTCTCAGTGATGAGGAAGGAGATTAGCTGGAGCAGACCAGTGTAAAGTTATTGTTCTGATATGATAAGCGGTGTGCATACCTCTTGAAGGACAAAATATATCTAATTTCAGTGGTAAATTCTAGATAGTGTTTCAGGACTGGTGCACAGATGGGATTTATCAGCAGTCTGATGGCAAATACGACTGTCGTTTATGGGCCTTTGTGAGGGGTGAGTGAAGGTTATGTCTCAAAAAGAATTCTAAGGGCAAAGGTAAGTCAAGTGATAGCTGCTACAGTGACTTTCTCCATTCCCTATGTCAGAAGATGGATTTTCCTTTCCACCAAATAGGGAAAGAAAATGTTAGTCACAGTCACTCCGCATTCAAATACTTATTTATTGATAATGAAATGATAACCCTTTCTAATGTGGAAAAATAGATCATCTTTGCCATTTGCAGCAATCCAAATACTACTATAGAACCCAGGAGTTCCTCAGCTCCTCATTTTTTTCTAGTATTTAATATTAGCATCTTCGGCTGAAACTTAGGTGGCTTTTTAGTTAAAGTAAGGCAATATCAATATGGGATTTTTGTAATTGTTTATAATTGAAAACGTTTATTCTTGGGACTTTCTCAAAGAACGTAGAAAGCAGTTCTTGTTTAGCAAAATAACGTGAAGTTTTTGCCTTGCTTTCTTGGAGGTGCTCACTAATAATCTGTCTAGATTAAATTACTGCAGTCTGTGCACTCATCAGTTCCTTTCAAGCAATGCAGATGCATTAGACAGAGTCCATTTAAGCAACATCTTTTGATCTCATAAGAATTTTGGCACAGTGACATAATGATAGATAATGTCATGTGCAGCACATAATTGTACATAAAACATGTGAGACTACTAATATATTAAATATTATTGTGTTAATATGATTGAGACAAAATTCTAATTTATGCAGTCCAAATTATCTATAAATTGATAACCTACATCAAATATTAGATTTAAACCATGGCCTTCCCTTAGGATTTTTGCTGGTTTGTAATATGAACAAATTAATTTAACAGTCATACTTCAGCTTTTGATTTCTGTCCTTATGACACTGCTTTCAAATTTGGTAACCATTTATCTGATTCTCTGATTATCTAAGATCTATTTGGGTTTTGTTGTTTTGGAAAGGCTAGTAAGACCATCCCTTTCATTTTCATCCTGTACCAGAGAAATAACATGGGGATGGGATCACGGAATCGCGGAATCACAGAATTGTCAGAGTTGGAAGGGACCTCTAGAGATCATCTAGTCCAACTCCCCTGCTAAAGCAGGATTGCCTAGAGCACATTACTCAGGACTGCATCAAGGCGGGTCTTGAAAATCTCCAGAGAAGGGGACTCCACAACCTCCCTGGGCAGTCTGTTCCAGTGCTCTGTCACTCTCACCATAAAGAAGTTTTTCCTCGTATTTGAATGGAACTTTCTATGCTCCAGCTTGTGCCCGTTGCCCCTCATCCTATTGCTGGAAACCACTGAAAAGAGTCCAGCTCCATCATCCTTCAACCCACCCTTTAGATACTTGTTAACATAGATAAGGTCTCCCCTCAGCCTTCTCTTCTCCAGGCTAAAGGGCCCCAGCTCTTTAAGCCTTTCTTTGTAATGGAGGTGCTCCAATCCCTTAATCATCTTCGTTGCCCTACATTGGACTCTTTCCAGTAGTTCCCTGTCCCTCTTGAACTGGGGAGCCCAGAACTGGACACAGTATTCCAGTTGTGGCCTCACCAGTGCAGAGCAGAGGGGGAGAATGACCTCCCTCAACCTACTGGCCACACTCTTCCCTCTCTCTGTTCTTTATCTGACTGTCTGCTGACAGACTGGAACTTGGTTTCTTCTAAGTGAATCTTCTCGTTTGTGACTGCTCTGAACAAGTAGATGTGAAAGGATGTGTTGCAGATGTTGGCCTGTATCTTTAACTCTTCACATCTGGATATATGGACACCATTGATTTCCTTTGAAAAGGCTAGAGATTTTACCATGTGCACCTTGCTCTGATATCCACATTCTCATTTCTGATTGCCTGGGTTCTTCACCTTTACTTCAGCCCAGCTTTTTCCCATTCTCTCCCTGAACTCTTTAGAATTGAACAGTGAAGGAACTGTGCAGGTTAATTCATTCTTTAGGTCTTTTCCTGCCAAAAGGGCAGTTATTAGCTAAAGCCCTGCTGGCTGTGTATTTGCAAACAGAATATAGGTTGTAATGGAGTAAAGGAAAATGGAAATTATGGTTGCTGGGACTCAGAGGAGGGCCCCACTCCACACCTCTTCTCTCTATGGTTTCAAGCTGTTTTAAGACAGAAAAATGTCCACCTGGTTTCTTGCTATTCCACATCTCTAGTAAGCTTGCAAAGGTATGCAGAACCATGTTAAGTGCACACATCAGCTGTGGCAAGGAGTAGGACATCAAATATCTGCTGTTCTGCCCCAAAATTGGACCTAGTGTCTGCAGCATAAAAGGTGTCAGAAGACATGAAGTGGCCTCTTAATCATATCTCGATGTTCCTAGCTGAAAACACCTAGTGGAGATAAATAAGGTTTGAAACAAGACCCCAGCAGCTGTGAATTGCTCCATTCATCTCGGTGTTCTCCTCCATTCAAGTTCTTCTGAGCCCACAATACTGCCAAGGGTGTCTATTATTTAGTGTGAAATCTTTCACCTTACCTCTATTTATTTAATGTTAGTATCCTTAATAGTACCAAAGCAAAATCCGTGTTAGCCTTTGAGCTGAAGAGCTCATTTGCTCAAATGAGCCAGATCTTAAAGTAGCTTGACCCTTTACACCCCGAGAGGCAGAAAATTTAATGGTATGAGTCAGGATTTTCAGAATAATTTGAACTTGAAGAGCATCTTTTATACAACTAGCAATTCCCCATAACTGGAGCAGAGTCACTAATTCTTTGTAGTTCTTTTGAGATTCACTCCTACAGAACTGTGATGTGTCTTCTCTGCTCACTTAATATACCTCCCTTTCAAGTGATAGAAAGCACAAGGGAAAGATTTGTGTGTTCTCTCAACCTATACAGTGGAAACTATAAAGTTACTGGGGTCTCTCTCTTTTTTCTATTTTCTTTTTGGTTTTTCATCCTACTGAATCAACCCAAAATCCCTGTCTCTGATGATGTTCTGCTATACAAGTGGGCACATTTTTCCTTTTGAAGACAATAAGGGAAGAGGTATGAAAAAAGCATATCAAAGTGTAAGAGCAAGGCTATAGCTTCCTCCTGTACAGCTTCTCAGCTATGGCTGGAACATGGCTTTCCAGCTATCTGCAGCTTAGGACACCCTGATGAGGGAACCTACTTTCACTTCACTTTGCTTCTGCCATTGTTATGTCTGGTGAAATGAAATTGGAACTGCATTGAATATTGAAGCTGCGGGTTTTGTGGATGGTTTTTGTTTGGTTTGGTTTGGTTTGGTTTGGTTTGGTTTTAACCTTCTAACCTTTTCTAAAGTAAGGTACTCCATGAGTGCTAGCTAGTCTAGAAGCTAGTGATTGAAAATCTGAGTTTGAGCATAGATATGGGGGTCTTATTTGAGTGCTAAACATGTGAACCAAAAATGGTATCATCATGTAGTAATAGATTAAAATTGTAGACTGTTCAGTACTTCTGATGGCAGGTTTTTTCTGTAGCAACTACTTTCATCATAAAACTCTGGGCTTTTTTTAGTTTCATGTCAAACTGAAATATGTTATTTTAAAAGTTAGTGATTTCCCTTTGTTCTTTCCCTGTGTCTTGCTATGGTCACCTAAAGGACAAATATCTTTATAGAAAGGGCAGAGTTGTAAATGATGAGATAGTGTCTGAAGCTGGCGGCCCTCACTCATTGTAATATGTGTAAAGGAATACTGTTATTGTCTTAAGTGGTGCTGTCATGTTCAGCTCCTGCTCTTGGGAGACATTTCTGTCCCTTTCAGTGCAACAAACTGAATAAAAGAGTCAGTTTTATACTGTGAAAATAACGGAGAAGATGGGTATCAACTATGACATATGTGTTTCTCTTCAATTTTTCCTGGGGTCATTAAAAGTTGAAAAGCTTGAGTCCTACTCGGGCGTGCTTTCAGTACTCCACTCCCTATGTAGATGAAGGGCTGCCAATTTCCTGAACCCTGTTGGAAAGCAGAATATCTGCTCTTTTGGCTGTATGGCATGGGGAATGTTCTGGGCTTGTAATGATGAAATTTTATGAATATTCATGGAAATAGGGTTAAGTGACCTTTACCTTAAGGTAAGAGCAGACAGAGTAGGCAATTACCTCCCTAACAGCTATCAGTCTGTATGTTCCTTGTCAGCTTTTCCTGTGGAAACTTGTTGGCCCATACCCTGGGGTATGGACTGGGGTATGGACAAAGGGACTGAGTATTTACAGATTTGCTGCAGCTTCATGCTGCAGATGACTCTGCTTATTCTCTTTGTGTAGACAAGCCCACACAGACATTTTTAACTTTCTGACAATTAAAAGCAGAGAACTGGATTTTTCTGTTGGTTAATGGAGATGAATATCTGTGCTAGAGCCTACTTCTGGTCATACCCGTTTTTATTTTTATACTGCAGGTTCTAGTCCCCTAAAGCAATAAAATGTTACTGTTCTCTGTTTCCCTTAGGAGAGCAAATCCTTCGCTGTATTCCACCCACAGCCAAGAAGCAATAGCAGGAGTGGCACATAAATTTGTGTGGTGGCTGGTTTTGCTAATGGGCTTCGTTCCACTGGCTACACACATCATGTCATTAGAGTGCTTTCTGTAACCCATAGTGTCTTGAATCAATTCCAGATAACATGGGGAACGCAAAGCCCTATCTCTTATCACTAATGATACGTATCCAATGTTCCTGAGTCCATTTCCCAGTCACCTATCATGCTATTTTTGCATGAGATCTAGTGAAAACAGTATAGTAGCTTGCTTCTCTGATTCAAGAAGATAATTTGGTGTGCAACATGCTTTTATAAATGAAGTTTTCTCATTCTGGGTTAAGCTGCCATAACTACTGATCCATGGGTAGTCCTTCCCACCCCTTCTTGAATCCTTCTTTTCCTCCATAAAGATCTTCAGACTGCCTCACTTTTTCACACTGGTGGCCTGAACATCTCTCCTTGGATAAAGTAGCTACGTCATTCAAAGTACCTAATTTCAGAAAAATTTAAAAATATTATAAAGGTCAGATTCATGATGTATCACGGTATAGCTGTCAGGAGAGGACTGAGAGAGAAAAAGAAAATGGTACTGAAAATAATGCATATCAACAGCATGAAATCGCTTTTTTAAAATAATACATCAATGGCTATTCCACCATTGAATGGAAAAGAGAACTTGGAGCTGGATACAGACTTAGAACTATAGGGAGGTCTCATTTTAATGTTTCTGGGTTGGTTTGTTTGTAACAGTGATGCCTATTAACAAACGTATTATAAATATTTTCCATAAATAAATGTATGGAACCAAGGAAAACAAATGGAATGCGTGAGTTACCCTACTTGTATATATTGCTAAATGTTTTAAAATGAAAAACATTAGCTAAAGTATTGGAAAAACAATATTGTTTCAGTTACTCTTAAGATCACTTTAAATTTTCTTTCTTTTGTAGACATTTTGAGACTCCTTTTTATAAATTGCCTTGAGCCCTTTTTATTAGCTTTGGTTATAGCTATTGGCTCTGTTAATGGATTTTATTTGTTTCTGCTTGTGTCCCAAAACCAAATTACTGTAACTAATGTACCACTGTAACTTTTCATAACTGTCTGCTACTGAAAGCAAAAAGCAAATTCATCAAGTCAAAATACTAACACTTTTATGTCCTATTAAATATCAAGTCAAAGAAAATTGTGCTAGTGTCTACAGCACTCAGCATTAAACCTACCAAGTTTAATGTACTGGAGCAGATTGAGATTTGACACAATTTCCCTCTGTGGAAATTGTCCTCAGTATTACAATATCCACCCTAAGCAGCAGAACTGGGATAAAGCACAACAGAAATGAGCCCCGTTTGGAACATATGTTACTCTTCCAGCAGGTTGAGAAGTATAGTAACCAGTGTTTAAAATAGTCTGGGTTGTGCCTAGAAAACTTTAGAGCTTTCTATCTCGGTACAGACATGATGCTGTTTCTTCATGTTTAACAAGCTGTCTTCTGTATTTTTCACTCATGAAGCTTTTTGACTTTCCACACAAATAGACTTACTGAAGTATTAGGGAAATAATGGATGGATGTACAATCAAACAAGTCTATATGCAGGTGTTACAGTAATTGATGGGAAAGCAAATGTCTTTCTGGCTCATGCAGCAGTGGAATAATGTGGCATTGTACACAAGAGCATTGTAGAAATTAGAATAAACACAGCAAATGTTCGATTTAAATTTGTTTTTCTCCAACCAAATTCAATATGTTCCATGCCTCTTTTGTTTTGGTTTGGTTTTTTTCCTCAGTAACAGTATTCCTCTAGCTCTGATTATGCTGGGCTATAGCCCTGAGAATAATTAGCCCAAAGTCATCTATGACAAGCTAAAAAACCATTTCTTGTACCTTGTTTTCTAAATCACTGAGAAAGGTTATATTGTTGTAGGCTGTACTGTATTAAAGCTTGGTTCCTACTAGTTTCCCGTTGACTTTTAACAAATGTTTTTAGAAATGCATTCTTGCTGCAGTAAGACTGCAGTACAGACTGCAACACTGAAGCAACCAGAAGGTTGGCGCTTACCATAACATGCAAACAAGGGAGAAATTGCTGCAGATTTGAAGGCAGTAAGAAGTAAACAGTCCATGAATAACCAAGGCTGATATTGCATATTCATGAAAGCTCCTATGGATACTTCAAACAAACTTGCCCAGATGCTTTTGAGTAGAAACAGTTGTTTAACATTTCATCTTTCTTGCTTTTTATCTTTCTCTATCTTTTGTTTTACATATTGACATTTTGGAACACGGCAACCAAGTTTTGAGACAATGGCTCCTTAAGGGGCCCATTTGCTTTACTGCAAATACATTAAAAACAGCAAATCCTAAATTTGACTAAAAACAGGAAAGGGGAGATAAAAAGTAGTTTAAAGTTTTAATTTAATTTCTCAATAGAGAAAAATAAGAACGCTTAACAGTTGGGCCTTTGCTGCATGCTTTTCAGAATATCTTATGTGAATAGTTTTGCAACCATATTTTGTAATTTAAACTCTAATTTTAAGATTATGCATATATCTTTATTTTTTGATTCTTTCTTTTGTTTGCTAGTCTTCATAGATATCTGTGTATGTGAATGCATTTTATTTGTATGTCAGATTTTAGAGATGCTCAATTACCAGTAATGACAAAATATTCCCTATAGATTGGTTGGCTGTGCTAAGGTTCAGGAGCATCACTGGCATAAAGCTGATTTTTGTCCAGTTTGGATGTTGGTAGAATAGGCTGTTTATCATCAGATTACCCTGAGATTGGTAAAATGTAATTCAGTTCACTCTTACTACTTTTGTAGGACTCAACTCCTGTTAGGCATGCTAAAATTAAGATAGAAAGTCACAAGCAAACTCAAGAGGAAATGAGAAATTAGAGTTAATGCTCTCTATTTATGAAGCCAGAGAAGCATTCCTATAAAGGGAGATTTTCTAGTAATTTGCTATCCCTTTCATACAGTTTTCTTGACCTGGTAGAACAAAGTGACCAATAGCTGTTAAAAATATAATTTTAAGAGCTCCAGAGGGCTATTTTTTAAAACATGCCTTCACACACATGTCTAAATAACAGATGTTTCAAAATACATTTTGGGTGCTTTATTTCCTTGGTTAAAGAGTAACATATTTACATTTTCTTCCCTTCTGTATCTGTAACATCATTTAGTTCCCAATTAAAATCCTATGTGGTTACATTGACTGTAATTATATCTTATCAAAATCTTTGGTGTAAGAAGAGCCTTGCCTCCAAATACCTTGTTAAAATATCTTCACTACAGTTTTGCAGCATTTTAAATACTTTTCAGTCCGACAGATTAGCACATAACAGGGCAATGTGTTTTATCATCCTTAAACCAATTAAAAAAGCTTTCTATTATTTGAAGCACAAACCATTCTTATTTGTGTCACACTAGCCAAAAGATTTCCAGTCACCAAGGCATGTCAAGTCCTAGTTTTCTTCTTCTTATATTACTGTAGTACAAAACCCTCTCTTTCTCCCTCTCCCTCCTCTCCTTGAAGATAGAGGTGGGGAAGAGCATCTGTCATTCTCAGTGGCCAGTCTGGCCCAAACTACCACGCTTAGGTAATCAGTTGCATCATTTTATCTGTGCTTATCAGAGCAATCTATGTGTAGAAGGGGATCTATTTTTTCCCTAATTTGAAGGCTAAAGTATTGACAATGAGAAGGATGGATAATTGCTCTACTTTATACCTCAGTGTCATGTAAAATGAAAATTACTTCACTACCCCAGTAGGTTCAAACACCCCAATTTTTATCTTGGGGACTGTCTTCCATTCTGAGGCTGTAGGTCCTGAAGGAGCCTTTTCTTGATCAGTGGTTTTTAATCTGTAAACAGGGAGGCAGTGGCCCAACTGGACAACGGTCCTCAGGTGGTCCATAGAATAATCCTGATGGTCAAAAAGAAATTTGGGAGATAAATTAGTCTATGATCTAGGAAGTTTGGGAAGGGACTGATTTTTAAATCATTAAAATACAGAGGGTGGAGATGAAACACTTTGGTTCCATTTGATATTAATTCCATAGCAGTATGTTCTTCCATGTGATGAAGTAAGTCTTCAGCTCTAAGAATAAAGGCAGACCATCAAGTTTATCCTGACAGGGATGGGGAAGGGGGGGCATGTGGGGGGGAAATTTAGCAAATGTTTTTATTTTATATTTGCTTTTGATTTCAAAAGTCCAGCAGATTATTAACACGTTTTTCCCCTGTCTGCTTCCCTGGTCTTTTGGATACCAGTTGTTTAAAATATGAATTTCCTAGTAGATTTTAGGACCAGAAGATGGGCATAAGAGGAAAATGTTCACTGTTGACTTGGCAATTTTGCATTAATCTAAGGATTAATGGGGCCTTTAGGCAATTAGTATCACCCTTGTCTTCCTGAAGTTTGTAATGATGAGTCATACAGTACTTTTAGAATTGCCAGTTGAATGTTCCGATGCCCCTTGGAGCCATCTTTCATGGACTCCTACCTTCTTTGTTCCTTTTTACATAGCTGAGTCACAACAATTTCACTGCCAGGGAATCCTCTGTCCCCATCAGCTTCTGAATCAAAATGTTTGAACTGTAGCCACAAAGATCAGTATTCTCATTTCATTTGGGAAGAGAAGAAATTAGGAACATATCTACATAAAGCATACTGTGGGAATGGACTACCGCCTCTCATTTGCTAGAGTTAGGGATGAAGAACTGTTATACAGGATATATTATAAAATGGTTTGGTCCATTTCTGTTTGTCAGTATAGTTTGACCAATACTTTATACATTTTCTGCCAAGTAATGTAGAAAGAAATTAACCTAAAGAGGTATATTTCCTTTTGAACATGTTGGAAACAAAAAAGATTCAGTTGAAAAAGAAGATTATAGGTGAGGAAATATCTTAAAATTTTATTAATTTATAGTGACAACTATGGGAAAAATTATGGAATTAAAAAATTCTGTGTAATTCTTTTTTTTGGTTATGGAAAAATCATCATAAACCATAAAGATATATTATCCATCTCTGTATTTCAGACTCTTATTTTTGGTTATTTTTTTTTTCCAAGAACCATTTAATCTGAAATATGTCCACATTTCAACTGGTAAATGACAGTGTATGTTGCGTAAGTATTCATGTTTAGGTCTTTAAACTTAAAACTTTCTTTTACGTGTACTGAGATTTGAGAAGGGTCCTCCTTATTTGCATCAGGTTGTCACTTGGTTGATTAACAAAATGAGAATTTGAGGCATTATAATTAGTTTAATAAACAGGGTTAGAGAATAAAGAGAATAGGCAAAAGACATTTTAAATCTGCCATCCTAATCCAGACAAAAACTAGCTATGTCAATAGCATTTCAAGATCACATTAAAGAAAGTACCTAACTAAATGTTTTTGCCAATTCTTGTGTGTGTTTCTGTCCTTGTGATCCTTTTGGCTTCAGAAAGATTTGGACACCTCTTTAAAATCCAGAAAATATTCAGAATGAGTTCTCTGCAGAAAAAAAAAAGATGGTTTCTTGGATGAGGGCCACAGCACTTTGTATGTTGGCGCTCTTCCTGGAATTATCATAGACTTTCCTGAAGATTATTTTAAATTTTTTGCACTATTTATTATTGAAAAATAGATTCCTCGATTTTCAGCTCAAACACAAGTGAAATAAAATTTCCATCCTTTCATTTTTCTGTGTTCCTGAGACTTGCATGATACAAGCTATTTCCTTGCACATATATAACAGTTCCTCACCAGAAAATCCAAAATAAGAGCCAGGAAATCAGACTGCATTTTGCATGGGTTCATTAAAAATTGTTCATATTCAATGGGGATTATCAGGATAGCAGTTTTATCCTTGATGTGCCATTTCACCAGTCAAAAGCACTAGCTTGATGGAAGAGGTTCTAAAACCCCTTGTTACTGCTGAAGGAGCAGGTCCATTTGGCACTGGAATAAACCCTCTCCCCAGGCAGGTCATAAGAAATCATGGGATCCTACAGAGAGATGCCTGATCAAAGCAGTAATCTCTTCTGTTCCACATCCCACTTAATTGTGAGTGGCACATTCCCTTTTGTCCTTTTATCCTAGCACTTTTTTGCACAGGCGTTTTACTCTGCTCTCGTTTCTTGCTGACGCAGCCGGTTTGGCTCACTCATTGTTTCAGCACTTTCTATCGTCAGTCACAGTTGCGTAGAGTGAGTATAAATGCCACCTAATCAGAATGCAACTACTACAGTCATCAAAATGATTACACAGGTTGCAGGGCAATGAATATTCAGCATTTCTGCCTCCCTTATTGAAACAGGGACTTCTCCTAGTCCATTGTCCCATTTCCACATTACCTTCATCTGGACGATAAACTCCCCTTGCTCAAGAAGGCGAGAGAAAGAGAGAGAGAGCAAGTGAGCATATTGAATCAAGGCATTTTTTCTTTCTTCTAGTATCTGTATTTTATAATTTGAGGGCAATATTGAGCTCTTTCTTGCATTAGAATCATTCCTCCAAGACTAAATTTTTAAATACCTTTAATTACACTTAGTGAAGGTAAGACATGAGTACTGGTTTAATCTTCTAGATGGTCTTGCGGATTAAAATTAGATTTATACATTTGCATAATAAAAGTAATGTTGTGAAAGAAAGCAGTTTGAGTATGTGAGAGATAATTGCATTTGTATGACTTGCCTTGGGGCAACTCTTATTGGATTGAGCTCAGCATCAGCCATTATACCACTGGAGCATTTTGCTTTTTTATGTAGCAGTGCAATAGAATTTAAATTTTATGCACAATTAGTCTTGTATTGATGTATAGTTTGTAGGTAGGCTTAAGCTATAAAACTGAGTGTAAGTCTTTAATGCAGCTTTTTGTTTGGTGGAAGAGCAGGAAAAAAAATCAAGTTTCTGAAGACAGTGAAATTTCTAGGAGTCCAGCAACATTACCAGAATTCTACTGGTTTCCATCCACTAGCTTGAATTACCAATCTTCTACAGTGCCCCTCCCCTGATACACTATTTCATACACAAGCAGTTCAACATGAGTATTGACAAATCCTGTGACAGCTTTAATGACATCTCTTAAATTTAAATTCCTCCCCTACCATTTGCCTTTACAAACTACGGTATTTGAGTAGTGTGAGGTATTTACAAGTTGAGTGCATAAAATAGAATGCTGTTGCTGCACACTGTGTTCTAATAAGCAAACAGTATTTAGTAATTTGCTCAAATATGGACAGCAATATTAGTAATGTCAATTTAGGAAAGGGTTATTAACAGTTTTCCACTCAACAAAGCAGAACACACAAACACAGCGGTAGAAATGGAACGCTTTCTTTGCAGCACTGACATCTCAGAGTATTTCGCACTATTCCTTCACAGCTGACATGACAATAGAATGACCTGATTAAGTGTGACAATATTTTACACAGTATTCAGATTTAACGGCAAATACTCAGCTTTTTTGTTCATTCTGGTGGGCTTTAGGTAAACCAAATACCTGCTAATGCGGCAGATATCCTTACAGCACCACAAGAATTTGTAACATTCTTAGATTCTCAAATACACCTTGCATTCTGTGCAGGAGTGGGGCAGAGTCAGAATGCTAATGTATCTCTTAAGTCTCATGGTTTGTTCTTTCAAATTATTCCTCATGACTCCACAAGCCTTGTCTTTGTCAACTGCCCTTGTGACATGACACCTACCAAATCACTGGAGGTTTGTAATGATGAGCCGAAAAATGGCAAGCAGGCGGAAGTTTCCTGCACATGCCTAATCTTGTACTTTTTATGCTTTCTAAATAATACTATTGAAACTAGTGTCATTATTTTTCTCAACTTACAGTCTCCATACTGCACACCCGTATCTCTGATACTCTCTATTGCCTTGAGATACTAGGTCTTTTCACTGCTTCTTGCTGATCACTTTTCCCTTAAACATTCATTCAGTGTTAGTTTGTTGTTTTTTTTCAAATACACTGAGTCTGGAATGAAGAATACTCTGTGATTAGATTTTAATGCATATGAAAATTCCTTTTGAGATGCAGGAGTGAAAAGGACTTCTGTGGGAGGAAAAGTTGGATCCCCTAGCAGGGAAGAGTTGTCTTTTCATTCTAGATTTGGTTTATTGCATTGTTTAAGTTAAACCAGACTTCTATCAGTCTCCTGCTCTCCTGCTGCATTCCTTCATCCATGATGGCTTTTACAGAGACCCTTCACTTAAAGCCTTAACTTTTACCTCTTCTGTGACTCCCTGTTTTAAGGGTGTACTTAGATGTGTTCAGTAGCAAAAACATCTTAAGAAATTCACATGTGCTCCCTTCCCTTCATGTCAGCCCCATCTTACCCCTGCCCGTTTTTTACTACCTCTTCAGTTATGTTGATACAATTCTTTCTGAGCCCAGGAACTAAACCAAATCACTATTTTATTTTAAAGGCAAAACAAGAAAACATGTGATCTGGATCTTTCAATAATCAGGTTTACAAGCAGTTGGATTAGCATGGCTGAGAGGATAATGGACCAGAGAAACCTGTTAATCTAGCCTTGCTACTGCGGTTTCTTTATGTATTCGGTTGTTAGAGAAGTCTAGGGCTACAGCATTGTACACATCAATTGTATTTTACTCATCAGGACCAACTATGTAATTAGTTTGTTTTCTGTGATACAACATGGAGATTCTATTTACTTTTGTAGTCTGCCCTGCAATTTTACATAATTCAGGATTATACTTGGAAATATTTGATAGCCGTTCACTGAAAAGCCAGTTGGAGGGCACTTGTGGCTGTTCCTGTGAGTTTTCCAGACAGATGAAGAATGCTTATAGCTTGAGGTGCTGCCTTGAGAGACCTTGTCAATTTATGAAGAAAACCCTATTTATTTGGACACAGCAGAAGACAATGTGTTTTTTCATAGTGCCTAACACCTTTTGGGGAGCACTCATCCCAAAATATTCTTTTCCAGGCTTTTCTCAGAGCTCTGCTTTCCTTAGACTTATTTTGCTGCCTCTCTCTCACATCACACTTCCATGTACCAATTTTTTGACATCAATGACAGTTTCAGGTATGTCTGAACTGTCTGTCTCTGGATCCCTGTTCCCAGCTCCTTGCCACCCCCATAAGTTTTTGGGGCTGCATTGGGACATAAAGCAGAGGCATTAGCTGGGCTGACCACAACAGGGTTGTGGTGAGTTTGCAGTGTTGTTTTTAGTGTGGACTGTTCCCTTGTATCATTCCCAGTGCAAACTCACAACTGTGCTGGGGCATGACTTTGGGGCAACAAAAGACTTCAGCTAGTTGTTCAGGGATGGAGCTCCTTAAGTCAGTTTTACTGATGAAAAGATGTTGTGCGGGCTGGTTTTTTTACTCTTCCAAGTTCTCTGTTCTACACCCAACCCTTCACAGAACAGTAACCAGGAAAACTCTTCGGCTGAAACAAACTGCTGTAGTTGCCTTTCTTTGCATGCTCACCGGTGCTTTTGATTGGGTGGGAGACCAGTATTGGATGAGTTGATCCTTCAGAAATGAGCAAAATTTTTTCTTGAATGTGTCTTAAAAAAAAGCGGGTATTTCTACGGTCCTTTTCCTACATTGTGAGGATAAGATAAGAGGGATAAAGGGAGGCAAAATGGCTCTTAGTTCTCTTTTAGACCACTACGGATATGATGGAACCCAATTGTCTTCCAAATTTTGGATGATATTTAAAAACCTTTTAGAAAAATGCCCAGAAGGAAGGGAATTTAATTTCATTTTATTGTGTATTTTGACAAGATAATGACGAACTTAATGGCACCCAATCTTAATTAGGTCTTCGAAACCCTAACTGCATTATAAATTCATTATTAATTATTATCTCCATTAAACTGAAATTTTCCAATGGCCAATATGAGGAATCCAGGTTTTCAAGTGCTATTAACATTTAAAATGCTAAAAGAAAACATAGATTATTTGAAATGGCCCTTGGAATACTTCATTTCTTTGTTGCTATCATCATTGGGAGTGAAAACATTGCAGGTGTGGCATGCTACGCCAAGCAAGCTGTCTTCAGCTGTATTTGCTTTAAAAACAGGTAATTATATGTTGGGAATATTAGCAAAACTGCTTTAGTTTTCTAATCTGAACTCTTTCTGAGGTTTATGGGGTGGATTACAATTTTATCCAGTGTTGTACAAGAAGAAAATTTAATGTATATGATATCATGACTGCATATCCTGTCAACAGGGTGGAGTAGGGGAATAGGGAGAGTGACTCCTGGGGAAAGAGTCAGCATCTTCAAAGACTCATTTCTGGGTTTCTATCTCATGCATTAACATACTGGGATTAAAGCAGGGAGTTATTGTTTTTCTGTGGGTAGCTGAAAGATAATTCAAGGTCATGATTCATGATGAGAACTTTCACTCTAAAAAATAGCTTAAAAATGAGTCAAGTGCCATTTTGAAATAGTTGTCAAAATTTGGGAAATGTACTAACATTTGGAATGACTTTGGTAGCAGTCCAACATTTGATTAGGGAGCTTTGGAATGATGAATGTTGTATAAAAGCATCAGCTGAAAGACCTGGGTAATTTTACTGAAGTGCAAGGATTTTTCACATGTGGGCCTCTTTACTAATACTTGAAGAAAAAAGTAAGGTATTGGAAATTTTTAGGTAATTGGTAAGCACAGCTTTGTGGGATTCTAAGGATACTATTTCTATTTTGAATATCCTAGGTTTTCAGGTTTTTTAAATTTTAGTGTTGTAATAATGGCCATATATTTAACTTTCAATGCTTATTACACAGTTACGCATCCAATGACATTTCTAAGCTGTCACAACACTTTAGTTATTATAGAACCAGTTAAAGTATGAATTTATGAAACTTGTCCCTAAGTCAAAGCCAAATCTGTTGCTTTTCTGCTGCAGACTAAGCTCAATCTTTTGAAATTATATTTATCCTTATTTGTTGTTTATTAGAAGCTTACCCATTCCATGTTTGTGGATTGTCTGAAAACTATGAAGACTCTGTTTTTTGAATTTTTGGACAGCTACTTTAAACAACTCAATTCTTTCTATGGCTTATAAGCAGTATCGTGGAAGTATTTATTACTCCAAGTTTGAAGTTTTTTGATTGTTTCTATGATATATGTTTTACCCAATTATATAACAGTGAATTTACAATGGAATTTTGAATGCAATTGCTTACACTTAAAATTCAAAAATACATTTTTTCACTTTTTATCTCAATATTTATTTTTAAAGGACTGTTTCTGCAAGGTTCTTCACTAGTAAGTGCGTTTTCCAAGAGAGATGTGAAATATTCATAAACAATTGTTTACCAAATTTGGGGTTCCATGAGAGGAATTAAGTTAAAGTAGAGTTCATAGTTAGATCGTTATCATCATTTCATAGTATCCTGAATTAGGGAGATGTTATGTTTTCTTCCAAAATCAGGCATTGTAAACCAGAAAAATTCAGCAGTAAAGCCATGTTTAAAGTAAAGCATGAGAAACACAGCTAAGGCATCTAGAAGCAACCTTTACGCAGTTACTTAGTGTCATAGTGCAGTAGCCATTCCATTCACAACTTTCAAATAATCCTTGAAAAAATGCAGCTCTGGCTATGTCTTAAATAATTACATTACAAGTTCCAACACCACCACCCCCTCCCCAAAAACTCCCAAAACAGGTTTGAGTAAGAGTGCAGATTTTATTAGGCAGTGTAGGTCATAGAAAGGTTGTGTCATCGTGAAAGCATGGATGTAGAACAAAAGTTGTTAAAATACAATCATAAAGTCCTATCTCTGAGAAGTTGGTTTAAAACATTATTTTAAAATATACATTTTAAACAGGTTCATATGCAGCCCCTTGACCTCTTGCTTTTCAGAGGAGGTATATCAGTTCACCTGCTGGGAAAATGAGTATTTTGCATACAGTGTTGCTTGTTCTATTTGGAAAGTGGCCAGATCCACTGCTTTGCTTACAAATATATCAGCCAATATACTTAACATTAAACAGTTCTGCAGTACCCTTGGCTAGCAGTACCTTGCTGCTTTCCAGCTGTGTATATTGCGGTCATTTCCTATGCATAAATTCCTTGTGTTATCATTTATCCTTTTACATCTTTTGTCCTTTTTAGAAAGGGAATGATTGCTGAACCCCTTGAGTGTATCTAAGGTTGGTCTTCTGTGCAGTCAAGGGAGAGTTATGGAACTTTGTGTTGGAGCTTCCGTAGCCCTCCATTACATAAGTACTGGAATACTAGATGAATACAAGCTTACTCTGCTTTTATATTGATAAGTATGTGTGGGTTATACATTTAAAATTCTGGAATAGAAGAGAAAGCTCTAAAATAAAAAATGCAAGTTTAACTTTAAGCTATTTTTGGAAATTAGCAGTCATTTAAACTGCTTCTGAGACTTGATACTGCTGCATATTTGCTGTCTGGTGGAAATGAAGCCCTTATTAAATCTAAACTTGTAAATTTCTTCTCTATAATGAAAACCTTTCACTATAGGCAACTTAATGTTAACAATTTGTAAGAGAAGATAATAAGTCCTAACTGAATTTAAGTAATGTTTTCCAAAGTAGAGTTATAAATCTACTACAGTTGAAGTTCATAAGGTCTCAAAGGAAAGGAAACTTATGGCCACTGAAATGAATAACCTGTAAACTGCCGGTAATTCACACTGTTATTAAGACTAGTAATTTCTTTGATAGGAGCCTTTGAGTTAGAATATTAAAACAATTGAATGATAAGCTAATACAGCAGCTCATACACATGAAGTTCTATTACATCCAATGATTTGTGCTACTTCTCTTTCCTGCAGCTCTAGCAATTATTGTAAATCTTAAGTAGTATTTTAATCCTGAGGGTATACTATACATCAAAGTCTAGATTTCAGAAATTGTCACCCCAGCAAGTGAGGTTGTACAGAACCTCACTAATAGGAATTGACGGAGAGCAAATTATGTTTCTACTCTTAGCTTGGACTGAAATTTTCTTTAAAAGGAACTTCCTATTTGCCATAAGCACCACATCTGTACTGGCTTTTCAAAACCACTTCATTCTAGCCTAACTCTGCTTCCATTTTAGGACAATGAGAAATTTGCTTTCTCTAAATTAAATAATAACTTAATACTAATTACAACTGAGGGAATAATTGACTTTTTTCTAGTTAAGGTCTATTCTTGTGCTGTGACTCAACAGAGTAGAACATTCAGAACCTTTTCATATGTGGTGTTGGACAGAAGCAGGAAGATTTTTCCCCAGACTCAGTATCTAGGGCAGTGAATTAAAGGTGAAAAGGAAGGTACCCAGGCACATGAAGGCTGCCTGGTGCAAAAGCAGTTTATGTCCATGCTAGAAAGTTCTTCTAGCCTCCAAACCAGAGCATAGGCATGCAGAAAGACTTTGGAAAAGGCCCCTGGAATGTTATTGTTCTGAAACCATGCTCGCGTATTTTCTGGGACAGTGCATGAGCCAGAAGTGCACAAGGGACCATTCCGACAGTTTAACTATATAAATTATCACCATATTTATCTAAGAGTGCAGAAGTAGCCAGTGTATCGTCAAGTTTGCTACAGTAGGGCCTAAGTCCATTTCACAGCTGAAAAGCAGTTTCTATTTCCTGATCTTCTACAATGTGTCCTAAATATACCTATTCAATTCCAGGGGTTTTGTTTGGTTTTTTGGCACAGCAAAATTACCTATATTAATAGTCCTGATAATATTAATTTAGCACCAACAGTTTGTTAGACCTGCTAAAGCTCCTTTGTGTGGACTTGTCCTCGGGCAGATCAGTCCTTTGTCAAGGCCTAATTTCCAAGAAAAGCAAGGAAAATTTTGTGTCCAGATTCTCACTCTCCCCATTCAAGCCTGGGTTCCATCTAGTTTGACAGTGTTTAGCAATTTGCTGAAAGAGCATTCAGGCAGTTCAAGCCCAAATGAAAAAGATTCTCTGTCTGCTCACAATGCTGTCTCTCTTCCACAGAGACTGATATGTCCTATTTTAGATTACCTGTTGTCTTTGAAGGGCTGAAGGTGCTCAACTGCTTTTCAGGTGTGCACCTACCAGCTGTACCTGCTCAGTGTAGCCTTGCTCAGCACTCTGATGAATTGTCATGACCAGCAGTAGATAATCCTCAAAGTATTACAACCCCTGTTTCCTCCACTTCTGATCTTTTGGGGAGTCATGGGTTGTTGGATCTTCTTTAAGCATTTGGCATCATGTTGTTTATTCCATCCTGATGGTTATACCATCATCGCTTATGGCAAGGACAATACAGGTTTCATGGTGAGCGCAGCAGACATTTGCTTCAGAAACAATAAAGTCACTCTTAAGTCCCAGCCAGAATTTCTCCCTGAAATGATTTCCAACCTCCATTTAATCCCTCTGTTAGACTTGGACTCTTCTAGAGACTTCCTCTGATCTGGAACGGGCTGAAAATATGATCACATCTGATGAGAAGGAATTGGCTTGCAATCTTACATCATCCTCTGATTTCTTGTAAATTCAGAAGGGTGAGGGACAGAAACTGAATATTTCTGATCCAGTGTCTAGCCGAAAAGAAAGTTCCAATGACAGCTTTGTAGTCTGTTAAAACAGTTTAGACATTTGGCTATATCTTGAACTTTTCTACATTTGGGTTTGAAGGGGCTTAGGGAGCATTTTCAGCCATGTGTTAAAATACTGAAAATAGGTTCAGGAGAGAGGTTTTTTGGTCCCATGTGTTTCTGCTTATGTAGATATTGATGCACATAAAATTGTTCCAGTTTTCTTCATAGACATAGACTTGATTAAGATGATAAAACACTATTGATAGAAACTATACTTGCCTTCACATGCTACTCACTTAAGAATTCATCTTCTAGGGAGTGTTAACAAGGGAACAAAAGAAAGAAAAACTTTCAAAATTATTTTAACTGCCTTGCTCAAAACTTTGGAAAAACACAGCATCCCTGTAGAAATTTTAAGCTTCCTCTGAGGATTGTGACAGGATTCTGCCATATTAGGTCAATAATCTTGCCTCAATCACTTCCAAGGCCTTCATGCCCAGCTCAGCAAGGCCTTGATGTTACAAGGTCCTTTGAATTTTACCTAAAGGGAACTAAAGCCCTTTCACACTCCAGTCCTGCTTTTTGTTTTATTTGACATTACTCAATAGGTTTTGCTGTGTCTAAATTAGAACAGTGTCTAATAGCTGTCTGATTGCATTCATCACTGGTACAGCTTGACAGGTCTGCAGCATGAAGGTCATATCAAATCCCAGTTCACATAAGGCAAAGTTCTGATTTATTTCCATCCAGAACTCTTGCGAGGCAAAAACAGCCCCCGGACTTCTTTACACATACATGCTGTGGATATTGGTTAGAATCACACTTCTGCATGTAATGGTTAGGGCTTTCTTAATCAAAGTCTTGCGGTACTCACCCTGCTATATATTGATAGTTGCTTTTATTACTTCTCTGGGGGATGAATCTTCAATTTTCTTTTTGCTGTATGTGTTTTCATACCATGCATTTATTTTAAACCTGTTATAAGTTTCCCGTTGCTCATTAACATCTAGATCAGTGATATGCCGCTCCAAAAATGTTTCTATTTAGAAGATAAACTTATTAATGTAATGCTTTATAGTGATACAAATATGATTCCATTATCAATTATGCCTTGCAACATTACTAATCAAAATACTGCCTATATGCAATCCTAAGCACAAACACAGATTGGGCGGAGAATGGATTGAGAGCAGCCCTGAGGAAAAGGACTTGGGGGTGTCGGTTGATGAGAAGCTCAACATAAGCTGGCAATGTGCAGTCACATCCTGGGCTGCATCAAAAGAAGCGTGACCAGCAGGTCCAGGGAGGTTTTCTGCCCCTCTACTGCACTCTGGTGAGACCCCACCTGGAGTACTGCACCCAGCTCTGGATCCCCAACATAAGAAGGACATGGAGCTGTTGGAGCGAGTCCAGAGGAGGGCCACAAAGATGATCAGAGGGCTGGAGCACCTCTCCTATGA
>KZ506077.1:205057-234044 GCA_002844005.1 Limosa lapponica baueri | reverse complement strand
CAGCGGTGGTTTTATCTTTTTACATGTTGGCATACTGTCATAGAGTACATCCAGGCCCTCATCAAACTGAAAAATTGAGGTGACATCAAGTAGTCAGCTGAGATTTCCCTTCCTGATTGGTGGCACAGAGCTATGGAACTGCATTTAGAGACTCTAGAGAGGAATGTGTAGAAAAGGGGTGGCCATTAAAGACACGCTTAGCAGTCTCTCAATGCCTCTCTTTGGCTCTAGAGGTTAGGGATGGAAGGGGCAAAGACTGTACCTCTTAATACCTTTTATGTGCTATGTCTCTCTTCACTCAGATTGCTTCTTGGTTCTTATACACTGTGTGACGCACAAATGTTAATATATGTCACTGTTGGAAAAATTGCATGTGAAATATGGAGAAATGAAAAACACTGAACACAGACCCTGCAGCTATCACCGTCAGTTGGATTTCACAGAGGATCTTGAGTGATAGGTCGGCCCAAGATTATTCTTAGGGGCAAGGATCTTGTCAGCTTTGAGCATACTGTCAGTCCAGCTATTTAAGTTTGTTATTATTTCTTATAAGTCAAGGACTCAAAGACATTTTTTCTCTGGTTTTACTAAGGCAAACCTGTTCTCCCTGTGTTCTCAAAGGAAACTGTCAGAAGTTGAGAGTTTGCTTCACCCACTTCTGTAACTAGTCTGAGATGAAGTTTGGGAAGTTTCATTCATGGAACAACATTCCATGGCTGAGAAAACTAATTATCTTCCTGCCTACACTAACTATGCAGCCATGTACTTACCTCTAGATCATATCTGTCTTTACCTGATCTTTGATAGTCCTCCAAAAGGACTAATGGGAATAACCCTAGAATAACTTCTTCATGTCTGCTCACAGAGTCTCCAGTCCCTTTTGATCTTTCCAAGATCATTTTGCAGTACAGTTCATGTCCACACAGATAAAGATAGACAATGATAGACCTCATTTGTATGAGCTCTAGCAATTTTTCAATGGCTTCATGCTTCTGAGAAGCAGCACATCAACTAGTGCGTCTAGCATATTTGGCAGGGGGCTCCTTTTGTCCTTCTTATTCTTTTCACCAATTCTTAGTTGCAGTTTTGTTTGTTACTAGTTTCTTCCACATATCTGTTCCTGCTAGGGAGTATAACACTGTATATAAAAAGTGACCAGCCATATTCTTTCGTGCAGGGGGGCCATTTTCTCCTAGGAGACATGCATTCAGCTCCTGTCTTTGGACATCTCCCACATGCTCTGTGAACGTTACTATCTCAGTGAGGTCTCTCTGATTACAGATGTGTCTCAGTACAGTCACCTTGTTCTGCATCTCTCCTTGTATCAGTGAGATGCTGGCAGCTGGCAGCTCCCTCAGTGCAACCCATCCTTTTCCTGGCCTCGTTTGTCAGGAAAATATAGGCCACAGTCCTGCAAATGCAGTCCGGTGCCTGGGTTGAGGCATCATGCTCAGTGTGCTAATGGGTCTGGCCCTGAGAGCTTGCAGGTTAAAGAAAATCTGACATGAAAAATAGCTCTGCTAGTGCTGAGTGTCTTCGGTGTTCTGTATTTTTTCTGTATGCTGCAATCCCTGTCTCCTCTTCCTGAACACCTGCCTTCAAATTTCCTAGTGAAATGGTCCCCATTTGCTCTTCTCTGCTCACTAGTTATAAACGATTATTTAGGCTGCTGGTTTTTTGATCTGTTCTCCTGCCCACCTAAGCCCTACTTCCTTCAAAACAGAGAGAGTTTGTTTTTGAGCAGTGACCTCAGACTCATCATAACTATCACGAGAATATTACGGACTGAATAAACTGCAGATTGTATCCTACCAATGAAGCAATTTATTAGAAAAATTTACTTTAAAAATAGAGCTTCTTCAGGCCCTAAAGTTTGTTTTAAAAATAGTTGTACTGCTAAAGGAGAAGAATTATATGAGAGCTGTTACTTTAACAGCATCCCTTGGCTTTTTGTGTAGGCTTCAGGGCCAGTAACGGGTGGGCTCTAATAACTCCTTTCCCAGAAAGCCAGGTAAATAAACCAGGTTAATTAAAGAAAAGGAAAAAGAAACAGGCTGTACCTAGCACACTGAAATTGGTAATTTTAACTGTTGTGGTCTTTTGTGCACATAAAAAGCTTTTTTTATTATTATTTTGTTTTAATTTTTTTTTCAATCCTGCCTAAGCTTACTTTTATGCAGAAGGCTGAAGTGTCTGTGAAGACAAGACTTCAGTCTCTTGAGTAAAATGTACATTAATGTATTCCATAAAAGACTTTGTGGGAGCCAGATCTCGTATTTTTTTCAGTCTTATATAGTACATGCATCATGTGAACCATCATTCATGTGAAGTGAGCCATATTTAAACATTGTTAAGACTGAGAGAAAAGTCAGAAGGTACGAAACTGATGTTTTGTCATGCAGCTATGACTGTTCTTCTTTCTTCACAAAGTCATAAAGTGAGGATTCAAAGCCAGATATTATAGCTTTCAATTGCCGTCGCCTTCAGTGGAGGATCCCAAGGTAATTGCATGGCAGCATTGCCTTGTCATTGTCAAACATAGATTTGAGTCTGCTACAGATTGTTGGTTTATATTCTGTAAATTCAAGACATGGGATTTATGGTTTTCTGTTTGTAAAGGGTAGCTGGAGAATTATCTTTGGCAGTGTAATATTTTTCTATGTAAGGTCTTTAAGTTAGGCCAAACTCACAGCTTCTGATGCTGAGAGACATTATTAAAATCCCACTTTTGCATTGGTCATTATATCCACAGCACAGAAGAATATGCAGTTTTCTTGTACTGCTTCAGCCTCCTCCCTTAGGGAATCTGCCATAGACTCTGCATCACCCTTGCACATGGCATTCTCTGGTAGACTTACAAATGACTGCATCATCCCTTTAATTAGGCATGTTCACCCACTCTTTAGCACAGTGGGGTTATTAGCACAAGGGAGGCTTTCAGCTCAACTGTAATATAAATAAAAATCAATGTTATAGCCCCTTTGCACAGCTAGATGCAGCACACTTTACACAACCAGGATTTTCAATCACAAAAGAGCTTGTCCTGATAGGTGCCAGAGATAAAAAAAAAAAATCAAAACCAAACCTGTAGAGGGACCTGCAGTCGAAAGATTAAGCTACAAATGGAGATTTCTTTTTCCATTTATTATGGGTCAGATGCTGGCTATGTTTGAGTTCCTCTCTTCTCCTAGCACAGACGAGAAAACTGAGGGCACCAGACAAGTTGCTTCATCCTCAGGAATTTTCTGCATGAGTTCAATACAGGCTGTACATAAACAGAGAGTGCTCCAGCAGGCTGTGTGCACAGGTCAGGTTGCGAGGAACCTTCTACTCTTTATGAAACTCCAGGGTTTCACATCTAGGGTTTAGAGAAATCATTCTTCATAGTGTTCAAATTCAAGTCTATAAGGCATGTATGCAAAAGTGCTTTCTGTTTCCATTTCTCTTTGCTTTGGTGACAAGAAAAGAAGCTGACAATATCATATACAATATAGAGCAGAATACAGTGCCTTTGCAAATATTGTGTAGTTAAGAGTTAATTACCCTACACTTTTCTTATATTACTTAATAACATGCTTTGGGGACAGTGGAAAAATTCCAGTGAACATCAGTCATTGTCTAGTGTTGAATTTCCAATCCTGTGCCATTTCATCTGTCAGAAGATAAAATGATCCTTGTAATTTTCTTGTTATTGCATGATCTTTATAATGAAAATTACAAGGCTACTTATTACAGAGTAAATGTAGTGTTCTTTGAGCAATATTTGTCCTTTAGAAGATGAAAAGGGGGAGGCTGATGGTAGTTTTCTTTGTTCTTCCTATTTGTTTGCTATCCCGATCTTTTGTTCTTTGGTTTCAACTTTCAGATAAAAGCTTTTTAGTCGTTAATTTTCATGTGTTAGTTTTGGATTATCAGATTTTTGTCCATTTTGTTTTCTTCCCTCATACCACACACCACAGCTTAGCTCCCACATCCTTAACTCCTTAGAGACTACATAAATCATTTGCAGTCTTGTGTGGTGACCGCTTGCTGGCAGGACGTGGCGA
The DNA here is from genome assembly GCA_002844005.1 of Limosa lapponica baueri. Taxonomy (NCBI): domain Eukaryota; kingdom Metazoa; phylum Chordata; class Aves; order Charadriiformes; family Scolopacidae; genus Limosa; species Limosa lapponica. Next base: position 229,998 of record KZ506077.1, on the reverse strand, counting down.
AGCAGAGCGGCAGGGTGATCCTGGGGCAGCCAGTGAGGCCGGCCATGCCATGCCGTGTTGTGCCAATGGGCCCATAGCCTTGTGATCACTGGGGAAGTCCCAGTGCTGGGGGAAGCTGAGACGGAGCCAGGAAGGCAAGTCAGGTTAAATGGGGCACGTGGCCATGGCCCAGAGTTGGCTGCAGTGTTGCTGCAGCGTTGCTCAGGTGCAAGGATGAAGTAAAAAACTGACTGAGTTTGCAGAGCTGACTGTCAGCGTGACGCTGCTAGTATTTTTGAACACGCTTTCCAACAGGGCTTCTTAAGAAGCAGGGGTGGCATCATTGGAGTGTACTAGGGCCAAAGCCGGCAGGGTGGCACTAGCCTCTCATCTGCTGCTGCATTTATTTGGCATCCTGTTTGGATGGTTCACTGAAAATATAATCTGAGCACTAAGTGGAAGTCAAAAGGGCAATTAAGACCTTAGGAACTATTAGGAATGACAAAATGCTACTTCTCTGTGGTAAATCGAGAGCGCACCCTGCTTTGCACATGCAAAGTGCAGTTTTGGTTATTGCCTCTGAAAAAGAAAAGTGCTAACTATTGTTTAAACATAGGGCAGCAAAGATGGCTGGCGGTATGGAATTGTTTGTGTGTGATGAGATGCTTATTTTTCTGTTCTGACCAGAGACATCTGGATCAAGATGTGATGGAGTTTTCTAAAATAATGAGAAGAATGGAAAAGTTGATAGAGTTTTACCCATTCTTATTACGTGAGAACTGAAGATAGCCATATAACTACAAGGCAGCAGGTATAAAGAAAATAAAGAGGAAGCTCACCTGCTTCCTCTTTAAATTAAAATTTAATTTAAATTAAATTTAAATTTAAAATCACAAATTTTAATTAAATTTGTGGAACTTATTTCTTAAGGATATTGTAGAGACCAAAAGTATTCAGGGTTCTCAAAGTGACTAGATACATTAATGGAGAATTCCCAAGAGTGGCAAGGGAAGAAGGTGATCTGGTCGCATCCTGTATCACAGAATGTCTCTAAATTGCAGTCTGCAGATAGGGATGGTACGCAGAGAAATTTAACTCTTTTCTTGTTTCCTATGCTTTTTTCATAGCGTCTGTTATTGGCCTGTGCCAGAGCCAGGAAACTGAAAGATGGATTTTTTGTTAAGATCAGTACATTTGTTTATCTACAGTACTTACTGCTAGTTCCAGTTTCTCCCAGACCAAAGATATCTTTTCTTTCCCAGAAGGGGGATGAAGAGGGAAGGGAAGGAGGAAGAAGCAGGAGTGGTTGATATTTAGCTTTCGTGCATTGCGGACCTGTGGTGCATCTGTGTCACAAGTGTATTATGTCCAGCCAGTATTGTGGAGAGCACAATTCAACCCACTCCTTTTTTGCTCTTGCTGACCTCTCAAAGAGTATTTTCCCAGCTTTTTCTAGCAGACAGTAATGCTAAGAGCAATGGTTCTACAATATTGTCAAGCCTATTATTTTGTGGCCAATATAGATGGATTACGGAGACCTAACTTTGAAGGTAGTTAGCTTTTCAAGTATTTGGATGGAGGATAGGCTCAGCTGGGGAAAAAAATGTGGGCAATTATTTCTAACACTAGATTTCTTCTTTATCTAATGTGCAATTTTCTGAAATACTGCTGTGTCTTTTATCAAGAAATAGAGGCTAGCTGGCTTGGAAAATCTAAGATAAGGAGTCTCTGAGGCAGGAGTAATTGGTTGTGGTAGATTGGGACAAATTAGAATGTTGCTCCGCAGAATTGTTTACTGTACTGTGTACATGCCACTTATTTCAGCCACTTCCATCATGTTGTCCTTTGTCTCTATTTATTTATTTATCTATTTAATATTGAGATAGTCATTGACATTAGCTTACTTTCCTACATGAGACTCTCCTGAACAACATAGGCACAAAGCATTAGCCTGAAACATAAAAATGTCGCATGTCCTCTTAGATTATGCACAGTCTGTCTTTAAATGTTAGCATTAACCTTCAGTTCAGTTGGATTTGTAGATACAAGACTGAAAAAATGCAAACTGACAGTGTGGTGTATTTTTTATTGCAAATATTTATGTTTGTCTTCGTATCATACTTTCCAGGTACAGAAAGAAGTTAGGAAACTATTATTAGAGTTGTTGGAGATTCAGTTGATTAAGCACCTGTCACCTGAATCAGTTTTATATCACAGCACTTCTAATTCAGTGGCCATTGCACAAAAAAAATCATTGTACCTTTCAGATGTTTGCTACCTTGATTTGTTATTGTCCCAGTGAAGGAGGATATAGTCCTAATGATCTCAAGTGTGCTGTGTTCCTGCAACCCACTCTCCATCAAATTCCAAAAGTAACAAAAAATAAAAATTAAACTAGATAATGCTCCACAACCTTTCAAGGGGAACAGTAAATATATAGAGAGAAAGGGGAGAAGAGAGAGAGAAAGGAGATGTGCATACATCTGCCAAAGAATTTGTTGCAGCAAAGTTAACTTTTGCATTCAATGCCACGGACTGGCTGATGGCAGCCACACTGTTGATTCTTTTATAATGACTGCAACAGGTGGGAACAGAATGAAAATGGGGAAATGGGTGAAACCCCTATGAATGTAGCATCTATTGATGCTATGTTCCTGCTGCCCCCATTATGGTTGCATGAATGTAACATCATGGTGTCACGAGTTAAGCAAGGCATACTTCTTGGCATAACCAGTAAAGCAGGGCAAAGCTCTCTAAATGGAAAGTCACAGTTAGCTGTGAAAGCAGAGATAGGAAAATGATCAGTGACAGCAATCTGTAGCCAAGCATCAAAAATCTTGCTTTGCTCTTTTTTTCACTCCTTCCATTTCCCTCAATAGACATCCATCAACCTGCAATAGGATTTCTGCTGCCCAGTTTGTGTCTTGTAAATTGACAAGAGAGGAGAGAATCAGTTTGCCCGGAATCCCTGCTAAATTACATGAAAACAGGATTTATGCTGCATGTAAACTGTGTAAATCCAGTCAGCTTTTAAGTGGAAACCAATTTTGTAGTGTGTAAGTATCATTGATTTGTTAATCTGACAATTTTTTTAAACAAGCTGATGTGGATTAGCCAGTGCTGATTGTATGTCTCCAACAAGTCATTTGAGTGCTGGATAGCTTGGTGAGTAAAGCACTAGAAATTAACCTTTGAGGCCCCTGCCTATAAATAAATTATTGATCCTTAAAAAAGAATCAGATAATCTCATTAGATATAGTTTTCTATAGCCTGGGTCTAAATCCTGCCATACAGAATCATTTATCATAATTGACGATCTTTTTCCTGAAGCAGACAGGAGCTAAGCCACAATAGAAAACAAATCCTGCAGGAATTGGTACAGAAGAGCAGTATGAAGAATTTGCAACCAATTTGGTGCTTAGGGGATGTTTTGTTTCCCCTCCAAATAATTCTAAGGGCTTTTAGCTTTTATGTATGCTTTTATAGCTGTATATCCAATAATTCTCAGTCAGGAAAAAAGTGTCTGAAATTTCATGCATGATGGTATTCTGGAGCCAGACAGAAGTAGAAGGCATGAATTTCTGATCCATAACAGACACAAGTGGAAAATACATAGCGAGCAATGCAATACTGAAAGGCAGAAATAAGACAGAGTTCAGTACTTAACATATAAATGACTGCTTAGAAGTACTCTACAGAAAAAATAGTTAACGTGGTGTCAAAAGGTAAGTGTACATGTGGCGAGACCTAGTGTTGTTATTTTTTACAACTGCAACTCAGTGATCTACTGAAATGAAGCAAAGTCAAGCGAGCATTTAAATGACATGAGGAAAATAAAAAGCTGAAGCTTATGGTTAGTTTCAATAACTTGACTTTCCATTTTGCAAAAGGAAAGAAAAACCAGAGGAGTGTCATCCCTGAGCTCTGTCTCTCTGTTTCTGGGCAAGGGGGAGACTGTGTGCGTGGATGGGAGAGGGGATTCCTGGGGGGCACCAGTTCTGACTGCTAAAGCCTTTTCAGCCTGCTAAAGCCTTTTCAGCCTGCTAAAGTGTTAGCATCAAGGTCAGAGATGTTCCAGTCCTGATTCCTAGTGTCTGCATCAGCATTCATAGTGCCAAGCTATGTGACTCTAGGATCCCACTAGGCATAAATTTTCAAAAAGACTTTTTTTTTTTTTCCTGATTGGAAATGATTGATACAACAATATCTGTACCCAAGAGGGGGAAAAAACCCATGTGCACCCCCCTCAACCCTCTGCGGTTGGACTCTATACCCTGTGGACTTTCATATATGCAGTTAGTAAGGTTGGAGATTTGCTCCTATACCTGTCTATTCTGGCTTCAGGCTCACAGTTTAGAAACACCGCACTGTTGAAAGAATACAGAAAAAAGTATAGCTGAGGGAAAAAATGTGCATGCTGTAGGTATGGGAAGTAATTCAAATATTAGAAGAAATAGTGTCATAGTGTCTAATTTAATGAAGATATATTGGACTTGTGATAATGAAATTATTGTAAGTTTAAAAAAAAGTTAGACAAGACCAACTAATTACAGGGCACAGCATATCTCTGTGTAAGGTAGTAAACATAAAAGATGTATGCTGTTGCTCTGGATTAACTCAGAAGTTATTTGTGGCTGTGTAAGTAAAGATGAGAAGGAGTATCCTCTAGTGTGGCCTGGCAGCTGTTCTGTACTAAATTGCTAGCGTAATCTCATGAAATTGCTTGCACTAATTCACTTCAGCATACCGAGGAGTCTGACGGCATAATGCTGAGCTGTGGGGGTTCTCTCCTGCCCTGTACATAGTAAAGCATATCCATTTTCCCCTGCGTTCCAAGTGCAGTGCAGCCACTGAGCTTGGACTAAATTGCAACAGCCATGGAAATTTATGACCACAGTGCAAGCACAGCATCCTTCTCTGACCCATCGAAAGGGCCTACCCACCTAGCAAGGGCTGTGTTTTCTCTTTTATGCACAAGGGACAAAATTAAGTCAATTTGTGTGTCAACATGATGACTAACCAGGGCAGAATATTTTTCAATATTTTGAAGAAATCTGTGGGCATTTAAAAATAGATATTACTCCACCAGGTAGAAATTGTTCAGTATTCCTAAACTGGTACTAGTGTACCAGTTTTATTCCTCCTGATTAATGTGTTTATTCCTGTTGATTAAAAAAAATAACACTGCACTGGGCTTCATCTCTACAGTAAAAATGATCAGGAATTTTTTTTGTTATTCTCAATATTATTTTTTTGAAGTATTGCAGAAAGAGACGGATGTTAAAGTGTTTTGTTTATTTCACAGGCAAATAATAAGTTGTGTGACATAAAACCAGATAGACCATCTTTGATGTTCATTGACAGATCCAAAGCAAAGCATTCTTTATGAGAAAACACTGCATTGCTAATAAAGTGATCCCAACAGCCGAGCTTGCGCTGCTTAATTTGTTTCCATGGAGTGATATTATAATTCTGACATACTGAAAAATCGCCTCACAGAGACTCATATTGCATTTGTTGCTGAGTGCATCTTTGATATAACATTTGTTATTGTAGTGCTTGGGGTGTCTTCAGAGGAGTAATATTGTAAATGAACCTGGCTGTATTATCCCTTTAATGTAGACTAGAATTTTGCATTAAATTTTCAGCTTATTTCAAATGTGTTTCGCCAGCTATTCATCACGAGTGGTCTGTTCAAGAATAGGGCCAGTATATCAATATAAAATCAGAAAAATCCTTAACTCTCTGTCTTTGGGGAACCTTTTAGGTCATTCCAATTCTTTTCTGTTAGATGAACAGACAGCATGATCTCTTGTATTTATGCCTGCCTGTCAGGTTTTTTTATAGTAGAAACACGAATCACTGTTTGTAATGCAGGATTACCCTGTCTCGCACAATGTTATTAGAATTAGACCCGACTAGAGAGTGACTTAATTTCTTCTTCTTCTGTATTTAACTTCAGTTTTCATCCCACACCACCTTTTGCACTCCCAGAAACACTCAGCCTCTTATGTTAAAGTAAATATTGAAGAACATATGTATTATTTGTCTGGATTTGCACAGACAAAAAATGAGAGCAGTATGAGGTTCCCCCCTCTGTGGGCTTCTGTGCTCTGAGCTGCCAGTAAAATGTAAAAAGATTGTACTATGATGTCCTATTAGACCTCAAGACTGGAAGGACAGTTTGTATTGAACACAGGCATTTTTCATAATTATGTTGCCTGCAGGGTTACCACCTGCCCTAATTTGATCTGATTAAGGTGAAATGCAAAACCGTCCTCATTTCACAAGTGGAACTTTGCCATGTTCCCTCACAGAGAGCAATAAGATATGCATACATGTATTGCTGCTGCAAAGGAGGAAGAAAAATATTAGAATTAGGTAACAATTAAGATTTCAATTCCGTTACGAGAGTGCAGGTCACTTTTAGACAATTGCTTCATTCTTTAGTGTTCTGGAAATGGTTTTCTGTCATAAAATCCCTATGAAAGAGAGAAAATCATAGCCATTCATCCAGATATATCTGTACTATTCTGTGAGACATAATATATTCCACAGCTTTTTAAAATTCTCTTTTGGTTGGATGGGTTTATTGTCCATGAACATTTATTTTTAGAGTAGCCTGGGCTTGCCTTGTAGTCTGAGTCATTTATGTAGCAATTTAAATATTTGTCTAAGCTCTCAGTGAAGGGCTCATGTTGAAGTCCTATAAATGCTGCACAGATTAAAGGAATAGCATTTTTATATATTGTTTATACAGAATGACGTCATATGCCAGGAAAAAAAAGAAATGCAAAAGAAGAAAGAAAAGCATTGCTGTTTCTGGGTCACGGAATATTGTTTGCTATTCTCCTTTCTCCAATAGTAATTTTGTGCATGCTTATGCATGTGTGAGTAAGAGAGCAAGACCTACATGGGTGCGTATTGGGTTTTCTGTCAGATTTTTTTTTTTTTTAGCTTGGCATATTGATTTTCCTGTACTGTGGACAGAAAATAACCTTTAAAAATGCATTTTAATATCCTTGAACACTAGTTTTGTAATTAAAGAGATGGTAAGCTGTGTTTATTTTCTGGCACCTGTCCATATCTTTGTTCGTGATACAATGACTTATTCTATATTACATAATCTGTGTAATAATCTCACTTGGTAAAATATGAGGGAGATGGAAATTTATTGCAACATGAATTGCTGAAACTGTTCTTACTGTCTGTCATTCCCAAAATTGTAGGAGGACAGTTTTCTTAATTCAAATTTTAACGGAAAAAAAAAAGAATATTTAGTCTCCAAATATGATTCTCAGCACTTGGGCTTTATAATGTACTTCTGTTATCAAACCATCAGCTGGGAAACGGCTGTGTGAACTTTCGTTTAATTTCAGCTTAGAAACATTTTAGCATTTTCTGTATTGCACCTGCTTAATTTGGGCATTCAGAAATGACAATCTTTTAAAGACTTGCCCTTCAGTAACTGGCAGATGAAATTCTTCTATAGTTATTTTTGCCTTGTGTTGACTTCTATTCAGGGATAGTTGGATTTTCCCTGAGAAGACAATCTCCTGTCTTATAAAGTCTCCACCACATGCTGAAAGCTCCTGACCTCTCACTTGCCTTCTCTAAGGTACTGATCATCATCAAAGGCCAGTGCCAGCATGAAGGTGGGAATTTGAGAGAACAGAGTTTGCTTTAGAGATTTCAACTACTTTTTGAATAAAAGATGAGAAAACCTTTCATGAATTGAGCTGATTGAGCTAAAAACCTAGTATACTGTGTGTGAAGATCTTCTTTCAGGCCACATTCCTGCAATGAGATTTTCACTACCAAGCTTTATATGGCAGAAGGTGTTGAGTCTTCCAGAAGAAGTTTAGAGCAGCTCTGTTGTATCTCAACTAAAAAGAAAAAAAATCTCCTGGTTATGTTTGGAGCCTTAGACTTGCTGATTTTCTGTCTCTTTGATGTTATGAAGAAACTGTAGGAGTAACTTCTGTGAATTAAGAAGCATTAAAAAAAAGCAATTATGTTGTTTCTGTAAAATTTACTTTCATTTCACAAAAGTAAGTACTTGCACGGAAAGAAAGAAGTCTCCTCTCTATTTCTGTTTCTGAACTTGCTATATTTGAGCAGTAAAGGTCATAATTCACTTTCTCATTACAGATACACATCACGGATTTTGAGTTGTTGCATAAGTTTAGTATTCACTGACTTTACTGAGAATTGCATGGTGAATTTAAGCCTATAATTTAAACTGGAATATCGAGCAACCAGATGGTACAGACAATCAAATATGTTTACACTATAGCATGGTCACCCTGAAGTCTTGGTCTTTTGGTCAATACTGATTTTTTTTTTTTGAAAACTCCCCTCCTCTGACAGGCTCTTTCAACAGTTCGTCGCATAACGGTACAGCATATACGTAAAACTGCCAAAAATAACAAGCAGTGGCATGCTGGCATTGTGCAGCTCAACATAATTCAGGGGGTGAATGCTGATGTGAGTAAACAGTACTTGTTCAAGTCTGTTTTAAATATGCAAAAAAGCAAGCAAGGAAGCTAAACTGAAATGGCAGGTCAATATTCTTGCTGATATTTTCTGTTGTAAAGATTGAAAGAAAGACCCTAGTAGAAAATGGCTAACGTGGTTCATTACTTCTAGTCATTTGGCTTTAAAGTGTCATTAAAAAAAACAGCGAGTAGCAGCACAGTGTTGTGTGCAATGTGAAAAAGAGTTGTGTGCAATGTGAGAAAGCCAGGCCAGCAGAATTTTGTCTACTTTGAGATGCTCTAGTTGCTGCCAGAAGTCATTTATGTGATCCTTTCCCAACTGTCCCTTTGCAGAATTTTTACAGGAGCAAAAATACTTTTTGCGTCTTTGGATGACTTTGAAATTAAGTGAATATAAACAGTTGGGCAACTAACATCTCTGGTAACTGCTCAGAACAGGACAAGTATTGTGCCCTGACAATCAAGCTTTCATGAAACTTTCTTGAGTATTAGATTCAGCAGCCTTTTTGATAGCAAAAAAAATTATAGCTCTTTTTAATGTCTTCAGCTGTCAGAAGTCAATCAAGGAAAAAGAAAATGAACATATAATACTGTTTGACAGGGACATTAATCAGGAGAAAAGGGTATTTAAATTCTGAATTTTTTTTTTAAAAAGCAAATAGATTTCTTATTGCAGATTAAGCTCTGCAAAAAGGGGCACTTAATATAACCTTTATTGGCACACAGTTTTTTTAACAAAGTATTACATTTTGTGTACATAGCTAATTTTTTTGCTAGTATGAACATGTGTAAGCACGATTGACTTAATTATAGCTATGCTGGTTTGCTTGAGTTGAAAAACCACTCCACCATTTGTAGTTTTAGAGAGACTTCTAAAGACTTAGAGGAAAGACCTTCACCATGTTCACCTCTGGGTATGTAAACCACACGCTAGCATTGCTTGTCATGCTCTCTGGTTTAGCGTTGCCCAACTGCAGAGCTGAGCTTTGCAATCTAAATACATGCCTGCTGACTTTGAAAGAACAGAATTCGATAATTCTTGCTTTTGAAAATATCTCCTTTTATTTTTCTTCCCAAAGGAATCTATATTATTTAAATAATCTTATATATCTATTTTCAGGTATATGTTTATTTTACCTTGCTATCTACTTATCTAGATTACTGTACAGAAAAATATCATCTGGAAACTGATGTCATCAAAATAGCATGAATACAAGTAAAGAACCCCATGTAATTTTTTGCTTCACGTTTGTGGGTTTTTTTACTGGATATGTTATTTCTTACATCAGTTGTAAGGTGGCCAGTACAAGATATTTGGTTACCAAAAAATAGATCATCAGATGTTTTAGTGTGTCCAACAGGGTGAATGCTGCTTGTAGCATTTTGAAGTTGATCTATAGCTAAGATATGATACTCCCTGAGAAAAGTTCTGATGCTATTAGGTAAGGCAAGGGAATAACCACTGTGCATCTGTTGAATAAAAAGTTGTTTGGTTTTCTTTCTTGGGGAAAAATGTTCCACGGCTGAACCTACCCCAATCACAACAGATCATCAAAATAGAAGTATGAGTTAATGGGTCAGTTTGCAAATGTGGCTTGAATGCATGAGCAACATTGAGAATTCAGAAGGTAGATAAATAAGGTCTTTTGTTAATAGTAAATCAGTAGGCAAACCTAGTGATTTCAAGCTGGTTTCATGAGAAGGTTTTGAGTTTGATGTGTGATTTTATGATTAATAGTAGTTAGGAACAATTTTTCTATACAAGGAATATAATACCCTCCTGTGGGATCCATGAGAAAACATTTCTATATGTTTGACAATACGCAAGCACAAGCAATATTCCAAAGATAGACTTCTGTGCTTATGTTCTATAAATTACATACTTGATATTCATCATAATATCTTTTTCTCTTTTCAATAAAATATTTATGCATTCCAGACACTCTCCTTAGTTTTGTCTTTGTTCATGTTCACATAACATCAAAAATGAGAAAAGGTCACCGGAAACATCAAAACATTTAATTAACACAAGCAGAGTGAAGTCACTTCATACTTTGAAATCATTGTCAGTGCCCATACAAGTGACTGCACTGTCACCAGCACAGGATTGCTTTTCACTGGAAGAGACACAGACAGCAGAAAGGTGTATTTTTTACACCAATATTCCAATTAGTTGAACAGGTTAGAAGAGACTGGGAAAATGACATAACAAACAAATGCACCCTGATTACAGGATTTCAAACCTGTTAAGTTTTGTATGAAGTCCAGCCTGACTCCCTCTTCTTGCTATCCCGTTACCATCCCTGTTGTTACCAGCCATGGTGCAGGGCTGTGCCCCTCCTGTCTGTCCTGCTCACTCAACGGAGCCGCCTGGGCTGGATCGTGCCATGCTGAGTACTTGTACCTTGCGTACGGAGTCCCAGTTGCTGTGTCCCGCTGTAGTTAGAGCCTGGTGTGCTCTAGATGGATGGACACCCACTATAACAAGCACCTCTGAGCTTTCCTTGCCTCCTTCCCTTACTGTGCACGTGTGGCAGGCTACCATACACTTGCATATAAATATAGAGATATATATAATCATTGCTATATTGCAAGTACTGCTATTAGAGTGCTGCATTTCCAAGCTTCTAGAATTATTATTTTGTAATATGGAACATTTTTCCTATCTGTACTCCAGTCAAATAAAATTCTACGTGGAGCAGTCAGGAAAAAAAAAAAGACAGACGTCCATTAATTTTCTAGGCATGAAGTGGTTATTCTCATGTATTTGAAACATTTTTCAGTTGCAAGCTCGGTTTAGCAATTAGCACTGTGGAAAGATACCCTTTGAAGGACACTGATAGATATTCTTACATGGTTGTTTTCAGAGCTTAGAAAAGGGTATGTACTTTTCAGAATTAACAAGTGTTGATGCAGACATAAATTTTAAGTGAGAAATGGAAGTTACTCTCTGATCATAATGTAAATGCTCGGTTTGCACAGAGCTAAATATGATGTGAAAATTTACATGCTCAAAGTTAAGCATGGGCAGAAATGATTGGGATTGCAGCTCTTGGGTGAAATTAAGCTCATCTAACCTTAAGACTCTGAAAGTTACTTGTGTAAATCTTACCTAGTAGCCTTAGACTCCTCAGTTAATGGAGGTAAGTGGATACCTTTTTTGGGCCAGTATCAAACAATGGGAATTACCCTGTGAAGGTGTGTATTTCCTCCTATTGACTAAGAAGGAAGCATGCAATGAATATATTAGACTCATGTAGCCAATATTTAGATGCTTAAATTCAGTGAATTTAATCTCAACCAACTGTACCATTTGGGGAAAGGATGAAATTTAAAACACAAAGCAGGAAATAATGCTACAAACCTATGGCAGGAGATAAAATGTAGCACATGGTCTTATAGTAAAGATAGATATTCTTATAACTGCAGTCAATGAAGACATTATATGATTTTCTATGATTCCCTGAGGCTAAAATTCAGCCAGGGCCTGTCCCACCCCCAGCCAGGAGCAGGCAGCTGGGGCACCAGCACAGCCCCAGCTGGGCCATTGGGCACTTCCCCGGGGATGGGGACAGGCCGAGGCTGGGCCTGACAGTGGGCCTGCAGGTGGGCCCAGCTCTGTGAGGCCCATGGCTGGACAGGGCTATGGGGAGCTGGAGACCAGCCCTGCTATGGTGTTCCTGGGGCAGGGGCTGATGGCCCTGGGGGCTGACGTGGGGTCGTGGGCCATGGGGGTGCCCCAGGGGGCTGGGCACAGACAGTTGGGGCAGGTGGTTCCATCAGGGACCTGGCACTTGCATTGGTTCTCAGTCAGCTGTATTTGTAACAGTAGTCATTTTTTGCTTTCATTTTGCCAGTTTATACAATATTAAAGGGTTGATTTAATTTTTCCTTTGCCTTCTCACTGGAGAACATGTCATACAAAGTGATATTTTTAAGCAAAAACAAAACCAGAAGCTAATTCTGTCTGAGAAAAAATATGTGAAGACTTGGGTAATTAAATTGGTAGTAGTTAGAATCATAGTTTAATTACAAGTGTAGCTGAAAATGTGTGTTCAGACCAGTTGAAATCAGGGGATTTATGATGTTAGGATACATTAAGTTGTCCTTCCTAAATTTTGCTTCTTTAATGGAGATACATATACTTATATGAACAGATTAAAAATATCTTTATATCTATGAAGAGAATATCACAATGTAAATTGTAAATTTGCAGTTGCAAATTTCTGTAAGTTTGGATATATACCTTTCATGCATAAGTGCAATATTTGGAGTTAAATAATAAAGCAATGTGAGAATCAAGCAACAAGAAAATTATTCAAACAAGTAATCTGGGGTATGATGGAATATTTAGAAGCAAGTAATATGCTTAAATTTAATTGAAGTAATAAATGCTTAAACAGAAGCAGAGAAATTACTTGTGATGAGTTTATTAAGCTGCTGGTGCTGTGAACTGGTTATGATTCTTTCATAACTTAGTTTCCTGCTTAGACTCAGGCTCATTCCTGAGACATCACATTAGTTTTATGGGTCCTATTGCTTTGAGGTCAATGGAACTATGTCAGAGGAAAAAGTGGTATAAAAATGCTAAAGATTTGCATAAATTTTATATTCTTGCTCTGAATTCACAGTTGGCGAAAAACTGTAGCTGTCATTGTAGCCAAGAACATATGAAACACGTAGGTTTGAATGTGAGTTGAAAGAGGGAACTAATAAACAATTTAGCTGCCACTTTATAAGTCTGCAGATGCCCTCAATCCTGAGTTTTGGCTTCTGATTAAAGGCAACTGTCCATGCTTTTGCATCATTTCCTTTAACACTCTTATGTGTAATTGTTATTGATTGATTTATTTAATATTACTATGGTTCAGTTTATGTCTGTGGAAATTTCATGGATGCCTGTGCTTTTTCAAGTAATAATTGGGAAGAGGGAAACAGAAAGTTTCAGTAATTGTTGAGACCATTCATTTTAAAGGTTTCTGTGCTACAGAGGGCATAAAAACTAATCCTCAAAGCATTCTACCAAAAATAGCAGAAATCTGTAAAGTGAAGATTATTTATTTCATGTGGCATCCAATAGTTGCACATCAGAGACTTAGAAATACATACATTTTTCTTTTAACCTTTGGCACGCACAGTTTGCCAGTAAACCCATTGGGTGCTGTGCTTAACTTGTAATAATTTTGAAGTCACCATGTGTTTACATATACACGAATATGTTGATGGATATATGGGTGGTTTTTTGGGTGAGATGACAAATAGTTCTTAATGTTTTTCAGCAGAATAGGTATTTTTTAATCTCTTTTTATTTATGGAATAGGTATTTGTCTATAGACTTTGTCTCTAGTCACAGCGCAGGAATTTAACGTCATCCAAGACTTTTTCAAAACTCCCAGATATTTAGTGAAAAATGGCTCACAGTGTTGGAGCATGGTTTACAAAAGTCCACTTACAGAACAGAAAAAATTAAGGTAGAAATAGGCAATATCAGAAATCCATCCAGAAATATACAAGAAAGAAAGGATGATGTTTCTATCTTCTTTTTTTTTTATTTTTGTGCTCCATGTTTCTTCTTTATTTTCATTTTTTCCTCAAATTATTGTTTGACAATAATAATTTCCGTTGTTTCCTCAAATTATTGCTTCTGCAGTGTGAAGATCTAAAAGGGCTTCTTACAGACAGTAGACTGTTAATATGTTAATGTGTTAATATTGTATGCATTTGACATTTCCGAACTCATTGCTGGAAAGCATCATGCCAACAGTGATATGGTTTTTAAGCTCCCTCTCCTTTGCTGGTAACTTCAGAATGTTTTGTATAATCAGCTTTCAAGATCCAGTGAAAATGTGGACTATGAAAAGATTGAAAACTAGATTGGGCAAGTCTCTGAAAAATAGACTATACAAATATTGTATTGGGAAGAGGATGCAGCAGTGGACAATTACTAACAATTAAAATAAACATATACATGTTTATATATATGTCTATATAGATCATCATACTTCTAAACATTGTTTCACAAAGATCCTTGGTTCCAAAGTGTTTATAGTCTCTAACACAAAAGAAAGAGAGGATACATGTAAGCAGTTCACATAAGGGAGATTATATGAGTTATGCATGAGGGCAGAATGGGATGGATTTCTGGGAGAAATAGACATTCAGGAAATATGATTTCAAGGAGAATGGAAAGAAAAAGTTCTTGTTAGGAAAGAAAAAGGAAACTTTCCCATCTTAAGGGATTTAGTAAATAATAAATTGGAAAGGATAAGAGGGAAGAAAGAAATGATCGGTTGAAGAAGAAGCTGTAAAGACTTCAAAAAGCAAAGACAAGCAGAAAGCAGTTTAGTTGGCATTACAAAACTAACATCTGCCAAAGATTAACACGCAGTATTACATGAAATCATAATTATCCTCTACAGTTAGAAGTTCCTAGAGCAGTGTACAATTAATGCAGAGATTTTTCACAATGGACATGGTGAAACACTGCCACAGGTTGCACAGAGAGGTGGTAGATGCTCCATCCCTGGAAGCATTCAAGGTCAGGTTGGATGGGGCTTTGAGCAGCCTGATCTGGTTGAAGATGTCCCTGCTTATTGCAGGGAGGTTGGACTAGATCAACTTTAAAGGTCCCTTCCAAACCAAACTATTCTATGATTCCATGATTCTATCTTTTCAGGGAAAATTACATGAGGAAAAAAAAAATTAACAATTGCGTAAGGGCTTGAGAGTATGAGAGAGCTGTGGTTTACACAGCGAGTTCTGATCTGAAACAGAGAAGTAAACAGGTCTGGCTACAAGTCAGGCCTCAGATCAAGAAGTTAGTGAGACAGAGTTGATACATTCAGGGTCTGGATGAGCTGGAAGATAGAGATGTAAATCACAGTGAAAATAGACAGAAAAATGCTGTATAGCAGTGATTCTGTGGTGGAAGTAGTAAGGACAACTTTAAGTGCATTGAGAACAAGAAAAAGAATAAACAGTGAGAGCCTAAGCATGGGGGAAATGAGAAGAGAAAATTAAAGGTGATCCAGGGATTGTGGTCCTAGAAGTTGAGGAGAATAAAAACCCATTAAAAAAAATAACTCAGAGCTAAAACTCACACATTCAAATATGTGAATATCCTTGGGTGCGAGACGAGGAAAGAGGTGGGTGGAAAGAAGCCTATAAGAATATCATAGGTTTTATTAAATGAGAGGAAATACTAATATTTAGTAAGAGACAAGCCATTAAAAGATAATTCTTACCGTATGCTTAAATCTTGGACATCTTAAATCTTGACTACCTTTAAAAGGGTTTGCTGATGAAGTTGTGTTGATAGAGCATTCTCCACCTGTACCTCCTCTGAGTGGAGATAAAGTGTTTACCAGCAAGAAGCTGATTTGAGTATCATTTAAATCGGTTCCCTAAGTAGAAAAAGTATACCAGTAGAAGACTTGTGCTGGTAGAATTGTGTTTATAGTGTGGGTTTTGCCTTTTTTAGTTATGTTGCTTGCAAGTATAAAGGCTTTTACATTTGTATCCCTAGGACAGCTATGCCAACAGAAGTCGTGAGCGTAGGCCATGCCTCATTGGCTTTGAGTGAAGCTGCAGTGCTGATGGAGATTTCCTGACAATTGTCTCTAAATTCATTTTCACCCTTTTAATGGCAGTCATTAAGAGTGAGAGGTAACTATTTGTAGCTGCATCAGCAGAAAAGTGGGTTGATAAAAATTGTAGTTCCTCCTATGTTCTGGGGAGAAGTATGTTCTTAATTCCTTTTAAGGAATTTTCTCTGTTCACAAGCAGATGCTTCAATTTATGGTAAGAGGAATAAAGCCCAGATTGCTTTCACAGTCTGCACTTTTATCCCTTGCCAGAAATGAGTCTAGTAGTGTACAAAAGTGAGTAGCTTCATCACCAGGAAGGTAATCACAGGTCAGTAGAGTGCATGGCATCTAGCAAGACATATTCTTTCTTACTGGCTGCTGCAGATGTGAAAGTCTGTAGCACCTGAATATTAATCTGATTGCAAAATTCTGGCAAATCGCTCCCCTGCCTGCATAGTTGGGCTGTGTATTACACCCGTGGTTGACAACTACATATTTGTGAAATGGGTTGTATTTGTAACAACCAAAATTAAAGTGATCTGTGGGGCCTATGAAATCCTTCAGGGAAAAAGGAAAATCCTGTATTATCCTTAGAAATGAGTCAAAACCTGGTGTGTGAATCAGAATTCAGCTTTGGGCAGCTCCAAGGTTTTGATGTGAGATCCTCTTTTAACAGGCTTTTTGGCTTACACTAAGGGTCTGGCCGTATCTGGCAGACAGTGCTGCCCTTTTCATCTTGCTTTTGTTTGTAGTCCTTTGGGGAAAGGGCTAAAATATACGCAATATAACCTTTCTAAGCATTCTTGGTAGCATGCTTGGAAATGTGGAAGGATTATTTGATAGATGGTTTTCAGCATTCTGATGCCCACAGAACCATGGCTAATCTTTCTAATCTTCTTTATCTAAGGTAATCTGTATATTCTGTCCTCTCTGCATCTATGTATCTTATGCTGAAACTACACTGACAGTTCTAAAATGCCTATTTTTGTTTCTTTCCAACAGCTGGCTGTCCGGACTCCTTGATTAAAGAGCTTCATCACTTCAGGATTCTGGGAGAAGAACAGGTGAGTTAGCATCTCAAAGGCAACCTCTTAATGTCATGAAAGATAGACACTAATGAGACAGTTTCGTCTCTCTCCAGGGAGGCAGAGTGTATCTCATAACCCCCAATGACCTGAAATGTGGGGAAAAAAACACACAGGAGATATATGTGAGATTTTTTTTTTTCATTCTATCCATCAGCCTTGACAGGTTATTAATTGCTACATCTGCTATCTGCCACAGCTTTTCGGCTTTCGATTACAGCAGTAAACAGGCTCTCTCAAACAGCAGATAGACAAACAATCTGACTAAGGGATTGATACTTAAAGCTACACATGGTATTATCCATCTCTTTTCGTGGCCTTTTTTCTCTTTTTAAAGTGTGTTTCTCATTCATAGTTATAGCTCTGCTTTGTACTCAGAAAACTATTTCTGTAGAAGGAGTTTAGGAAAGCATAAGTGAAGTATGCATTACAGCACTCACAAGATGATCAGAGCTATTATTTTGTCAATAATTAAATTAATGTACAGAGGTATTGAGAAAAGGGCCTTAAATTTTGAGCGGCAAGTTGAATTTTCAAATGCTCAGTGCTCCTGAATTTCAAGTTGTCTTTGTCTCTGAAGTATCTCTCCTAATGAACTGGTTATAAAGCCTAATGGCCTGACATAGAGTTGAAGATACTAGGGACTGAGGGCTTGAAAGCTCAGCATTAGTGTGTTGTACATGAGAATCTCTGCATCTTTTAATGAACCGGCACCAAGGGACTTGCACAAGGTTATATGACGGCTGTGACAGAAGCAAAAGCAGCTCCTGAAATGTTAGTTCAAAGTCTGGTTTCTTAGTTTTTAGATTGGATTATATTTTCAAGAACACCCTGTTGGTTCTCCTTTCCCTGTCACTCTCCCTTGTTTTTATTACAGTTAGGGCTGCTGATACATTTTCTAGACTTCCAGTTTTTCTCTACCAGCCCCCCCCACACTTCAGTTGTTATAGAAAGTCAAAGCCCAGTTCCTCAGGGACTCAGCTTTTCCTCAGCAAGAAGACAGCAATGAAAGGGAGCGTGGGAGGGTTTGTCTGACAGGAACAGAAAAAAAAAGACAGAATGAGATACTGGAAGCAGGAATCTGGTGAGATTGAGGATTTAGGAAGACAAAATAAAAGAAATTATGACCAGGATTGATGGGCCCAAGAAGCTGGTTAGAGCCAGCTGACAAATGGAGAGCAGAGTGGGAAGCCTGGGGACACTGTAGAAATGGGGCTGGCTGGTGAAAGAGGGTAGGAGTAGAAACCAGAATGGTAGAGATAAAGGTCTGAGAAGGAGCTGGGACAAAGAACAGGAAGGGAATGACCAAATGTGGAAATTTGCTAGAGAAACTGGTAAATAAAGTAAGAGCTGTACTTACTGAGCTGCACGAAGAGGTGAAGCTAAGCACAGTAGGAGGAGTGGGACAAAAGAGATTTGAAGGAAAAGTAGGGAATAGCTAAACCAAGAGACAGTGAGTATGAGGGAGAGGGTTGAACCAGACAGACCTTGATAGCTCCACTGGCAGAGCTCTGAGAATTGAGTTGCAGACCTCAGCCTTGTTAATGACCACTGACATAGCAATAGAATTTAATTGATGGACTTTCTCTTTTTTTCCTGTTTGGTTTTTAGAAAAGGAAGTGGTAGACATAAAAATGAAAAGTTAAGAGTGCAAATGAAGAATTCAGACATTAGGAAATGTCATATTTAAGATTGTTTATGTAATCTTAATACTTTCTTTCTTCCACTTGCCTACCCTTACACCTTTGCACTAAAAGAGTGTTGAATTATATGATCATATACAAACTTCAAAAGTGGGATGATGTAAACCACAAGGAACCATAAAAGAATAGAGAATTAATTTCTGTCCACCAGTAAAAGAAGTCTTGAAAAGAGTAGAGGAGTTTGATAAGGAAAGCTTCTCTCTCTAATCAAATAAAACCAGTATTTTTGCCGCTTGTAATATTTTTGGTATTCTTTCAGACTTTCATAATGAAGTTACTCCTCTTTGTATTGAATACACTTAAACAGATGAGAAATTTTTGTCATCATGTATTAGGAGCATGAAACTATGCAGATGGAAAGTTGTTTTGCAGAATGGGTCTGACCTATAAACATTTGCCTTTCTCTGAAACTGGCTGTACTAAGAGATTATTTGAATACAGTGGTTATCATTACAGTCTTAACTAATGCCTTTCTTTGCAAGAAGTGAACGTCGCCATGAGGCTTGAATTATTCCATAAGTCCATACAAGTATAACAAATATTGCAATTGTATTCTGTCCCTACAAAAGCATTGTTATCATAAGTCTACTGATGACCACAGTAGATCTTGCTTGAAGTTATCACAAACATTGACAGTTAGGGAGAAGTTGGTTGAAAACCGAGATAAATGAAGAAAGAAAGGAATTTCAGAAAAAGTCTTTATTCACACGGCTATCTAAGTATTTGTTATATTTATTTAGTTATATATTTGCTTTTTAAAAAGATATGAAGTGTGTCTTTTTCTGTTATCATGCATACTTGATAAAAAAAAAATCATAATTAATTATAAAGCTTTTATTCAGACTACTTACAATATCGGTATTATCAACCAACATATATTTTCTTCCACTCCAAGCAATGGTCAAAGAATAATAGGGACATGCTACTGCTTCCCGTCCAATCTTGATTTATTTTAAATACTTATGTATTTAAGGACAGATTATAGAAGCAGAATGGACTATTGTGATAATCTGTTCTGATCTCCTTTAGAATACACATTACATGACTTTCTTGTATTAATTCTTGTTTAAACCAGAGTATATTGCCTAGAAAAGCATCCATTCTTTGTTTACAAATCACTTGCAGACATTCAATCCTATTATACCTCTCAGTAGTGGAAGACAAAAAATTCACAGCCTCTTCTTTCCGTGACTCTACCAGCACCCGTAGGCTCCCTACATCGTGTATCTCCCATTCCTCACTGTCCAGATCCTTTACGTTTCCAGCTCCCTTTGTCCTGTCACAAGGCAGTAGGTGATCATCATAATAAAAAATTACTTCAGCTTATGAATGCATCTCAGAAAAAGCCACCATGCCCCTGAAACAGGACTTTAAAAATGCTTATACAGCAAAAGGGAGTCTGTTTGTCAGCCAGACTGTCAACTAAATATGTTTAAGACAGAATGAAGGAATCTTTCAGTTTGAAGTGGACATTCCCACTGGAACTTGTGGGTTCCAGTTAAATCAGTGGCTGCCCAATAATATATTTTCCTTTCAAGAGATTTCTGTTTATTCACCTAAGAGGTGCCTCAGTGCTTTTGGATGTGGATGGACACAGCTCAGATTCACAGCTCACAGTCCATCACACTGCTTCCCAAACAGAAATCCCATTCTGCAATTGTGGGTAATAGTTTGTTCCTAGAAAGATAACTTTACATGGGGCTGTGCTGGAAAGTTGTTTGCATAAGCCCAGTTTACCAACAGTTCAGATACCCCTGTAGCATGAACTTAACCATCCATGTTACATGTTCATTACTTTCAGTTACAAGCTTTGTCACTGATGTTCTATGTTCTTGGTTTTCTTCCAAGTCAATGATAAAAATTCTAGGTGGCATAAGGCCAAAAGTCGATACCTTCAGGACCTTTTTGGAAAAACACCTGCTTAATAATGATTGCCCATTTACAATTATATTTTAGACATGCCAGATAGCTAAGTTTTCATCCTCTTAATATATGGCATGTTAATTTTGTATCACTCCAGATACTTAATCAAAATGCCAGGCGGCAGCATGACAAATGCCTTACAGAAGTCTGCTTCATCAACTCTCTTACCTTTATCAACCAAATTTCAGTTCAAATTAAAATCAAGCAACTGTTCCTAATACAAAACTCTGGTCTCTACCTTTTGTTCATCAAGTATTTATTTCCTGTAAATGATGACCATAGTTAATTTTTGTTGATGGCATTAAGAGAGAAAGATTTTGAGTAGCTTGCAGGACCAAACCACTTGAAAACATGTGTTTCCCTGTCTATCTGTCTATCCAAATGAAATGTTTCTTTATGTAAGCATTGAAGGAAAACTAATTCTGAGAAAAAAAAAAAGACATTGTCTTTAACTTGATGCATGAAGAGCTGCTGATTAATATTTTCTAAAAGGAGTTCTATAATAGTAAAACAGTTGTCCAAATTGTCAAACTTCTCAGTAGTCTCCTGGACATGTAAAACTTCCATGCCTTCTCTTCCCTCAGGAATGTACATTATGGGAAATTCATTCTAGCTGAAAATTTTGTCTTTTAAGGTTTAGTTAGTGGCAACAAATTAGTTTTTAAAGAGATATTTGTTTTTTAGACTTTATGGAAAGAGGTAATTGTAGCTTTTGTGGTGAAGAAAAAGAGTACAACTTTCCCTGGTATGCGATATGCATTGTGGATACCTGATTTACCACATAAAACTAGTTTCCAGAGTGATTGGCTGAATATCCGACACAAATACATTTAGCAACAGATTGCCACCCCACTTGATACTTGACCCTTTGAGAAGGTGCCAGAGAGTCTGACCTAGAAACGTCTCCAAAAGCAGTTTTGCCTGGTTTGTTTTGGACCTTCTTTTCAGAGACTCTCCTGGTGCACAAAGGTCTGTACAAGGCAAAGAGAGTGTCCTGGACATGCGGCCCCAGGAAGGGTAAAACCTGAAGCTTTCTAAATATCCTTAGCACTGTTGAGCTTTTTCTTGCAATTTGATCTGTTCGTAATCCGTTATTTTCCCCTAGCATAATGGATGCAGTCCAACCTGCTGGCTAACTGCTTCAGTTCATGGGTACCTGAGGGTCTCTCAGGACTGGGATGAAAGATTTATTAACTGGGAAGCTATTGAAAAATAGCACAATATAAGAAAATTAGTCTCCTGCAGTAGCCATTTGCCCTGTCAGCCTGGTTGTCTCTGCAAGGTAATGCAAATGGTTCCACAAGTGGTGATAGTACAAGCTGCTTACAAATATATGTTAAAGATGCACTAAATATGGGCTCTGTCCAAGTACAGTGGAAGGCAGGTAATTCAACAAGCCAGTGCCAGAGACAGCAGCGAGAACCATTTAATTCAGACCTAAACACTACAATATATCAACATAGCAAGACTACTTGCAGTGAACTGTTATGGAGTCTCCCTAATGACTCTCTGAGAAACTTCCCTCTTCTCCCCAAAGTGATAAAAAAGATCTTGTTTAATTGTTTAAATGGAATATTGAGATTCATGAATAAAATAAGAGCTATATCTGAAGGCTGGGAGGGAAAACAAATAACGCAAGAGCAAGCAATCTGCTGCTATACCTGAGTGCCCCCAACAGGTCACAGCACAGATGAAGCAGATGAGACACGCTAGCGGCAGGAAAAGAAGCTGCTAAGTAATGTATAGCTGCACTTCTCTGCTATATCATCTTCTGTGACAACTTTGCAGAATGTATTGGCCAGTTTCTTGATATTTTGACAGGAGAATGATCAATTTTAACAGATCTCTCCTATCAGCTGCTACTGCAAGTCATATCACTGCTCACTTTTGCTTTAGAAATGTTGTGGGCGTTTATATCCCTGGAATCAGAGCAAGCCTGAACGGGGGCACTCTTTTTCTTCCTTTTTTAAAATTTTTTTTTCACATTTCCTTGCAAGTTGAGGAAACTTATGCAAAGGAATACCCTATTTTGAAAATCTGCAGATGCACATCCCCATACTATTGAAAGGTGGTGTGGACTTGTGCTAGGTTTTGCTGTGACCTGTGATATGTGATATGTGACCATATCAAGAGATATGGAAATCTAGTACCAAAAGAACACAGTGCAGATAGAAATCATTTAACATTAATTGAGGTTTTAAAGGAATTTGTATACAATGTGTGTGTGTGGCAAGGGGAAAGTGCTTTTGATTTTATTTTTTTGCTTGCAATACTTGCTAGAGCATTATTTTTTAAGTATATGCTACAGAACGTTAATATAAAGTGAGTTTTAAACTAATTGATAGATATTTACCCATTCAAGCAAAATTAATGTCATGTGACAATTCTAATTCATCAGCTGAATTTAGTGCAGGAAACTGTCAAATATGATCAACAAAGTGTTTCTGAAGTATTTGTGGATCAAGATTTTTTGATTACACTTGGAAAAAATGTAAGATACCTCCCGATAATTCACATGCAGTTAAAAAAAAAGAAAAAATTTTCACGGAATAATTTACCCAGTTCATAATTACTGTGCTATTTTGTTAGTATTCTCAGATCTGTATCTTTACCAGTATACTGCCTTGCAGCTCTGTGCTTTCCCACCTAGTCCCCTAGATTCAGCTACTACTCAATGTGAGTGATACCTACATGCATCTTTCAGTTTCTTCCACTTTTCCGTCTAATATCTGATTTCTGTCCATCTCATTTGGCTCACCTTTTGGATCTGTCATCACCTTCTCATCAACTCTGCCTCTAAAACTGAGCTACTGCATTTAACTCCTGATCTTCTTTACACCACCTTTTTTTTTTATAGCTGGAACTACACAACAACCTTTATAGTTCTGCAATTTCATATGACCAGTGATGTGTTTCTCTTTTCTCCTCATGCTATATCTGCTTTGAATGTCTCCTAACCACCTTCTTCCCTGACTTCAGAGGTAATTTGAAACCATGTGAGTTCCTCAGCTTTGTCTCTCCTGGATTATCAGAACTTTATCCTCTTTGAGTTCTTGTCATAGGCAGAGCATCTCTATTTTCTTACTCCTTTTTTAACTTGTTGTCTGCACACTAGACAAGTAAAAGTAATTTCTTTTTGGTTCAACAGCTGAAATAAAAAATGCTGAGAAAGAAGGGAGAAGGTACTTGTGATCAAGACTAATTTAAAGAATATTCTTTTCCTGTCAAAACCAAAAGCTATGTCATTTTGTGTAGGACCCAAATTTCCATTTGTTTACTTGTCTGTAGCAACTATCAATGCCTATAACAAGTTGAGTGCCTCTAAAAATAAATGGAGGAATTCTCTTCCACCCAGCTTTCATTAAATTCAGAGAGAGGATTTGAACACCAGTGTTCAGGGTCTCAGGTGGAGGTAGAAGTTGGGACTTCTTCCATCGCTTGGATGACTTAGATCTGCTTTCATGGAATATGTATATATTCACTCCTGTGACCTGAGAAGTGGAATTCCTGGGAGCCAGTATCTACTTCAGTGAATCTCAGTTGCACAATTTGCAACAGCGTCAACTGAAAAGATTTCCTTGCATCAGTTACAGCCTTGGTGGTCATCATTTGTAGGGGAGAAAGAAATGTGGAATTGAGCTCCACAAGAGTTGGAAGGAACTGAACATTAATGATCAGCATTCAGTCCATTCAGACTGATCCCACAAATGATGGAAGATCACAAACTCCCAAGAGTTTGTAAATACGGTGCCAAGCAATATACTGTGCTTAGTCCACTTTTTTCATTGCATCATGTTGCCTCTCATATATTGTTTGATTTCTGCTATAACCTGTTCCAGTGTCCTCTCTTCTCAGCATTTTTTCTTTTATGTTTTCATACTTCTCACTATGTGTTTTCTTTCATATCGTTTTGCAAACTGCAGTCTTCCCTTTCTTTCACCCTCTCTACTCTAGTTAAATTTTGTCCATGAATTGTGTTGCATTGGTCCAGTCATGGATTTCTTATCTAAGCATTTTCCTGAGAATGCCTTATGCAATTTTCCATGACTCTCCAAAATCAGACAAATTCCAGCCCTCTAGACGAAATTGTCTTTCTGGTCTCCATTGTGGTGCTTCTGTGGGAACAAGAAGGAGCTGATGCTCTGAACTTGCTCTTCCCATCATATC
>KZ506077.1:147814-204849 GCA_002844005.1 Limosa lapponica baueri | reverse complement strand
TTTCTTTTCTTTTCTTTTCTTTTCTTTTCTTTTCTTTTCTTTTCTTTTCTTTTCTTTTCTATGTGTATAATACATATAAATAAAGTGCTTAGTCTACATTATGGACTAATAGCCTCCACAATCTAATTTTGAAACACACAGATGGTTATTTGATTTATAGGAGCAGTAAAAACAATCTGACTCCAGAAAGTAGATTTTCTTTCCTCTGAGACCATTACATGCAGTTAAAGAACCAAGTAATCAAATTACCTTTCAGAGATTAGAAATTTTGGCTTTACATCTACTGGTAAACTTTTGTCTAAAGTTCCCTGCAAGGCTACTACTGAGCAGATGCTTTTAGGTGTGACAAAAAAAAAAGCGAAATAAAGAAAACTGTGCCCAAAGTGTAGAAACAAAATTAAAATAGCACAAGACACGTGTGCTGTGGTGGGGGATGTTGGAATAGATGATTTTTTAAGGTCCCTTCCAACCCAAACCATTCAATGATTCTATGTTATTAAAGTATAAGTTAGAAATTAAATAACATGGCAAGGAATCACTGTGTTCACAAAAGTGTGTTTTGCAAGAGTTTTGTGCATCCAGGTGCATTTCAGTTTTGTCTTAGCGTCTGGATCTCAATGTAACTGAAAAGACTTCAATCCATAGTTTAACCTGTTTTATTCCTGTGTCAGCCCAATGATTTAATTTATATTACCCTTGATTTACAACATCAAATGATTGAATTTCCACTGGCTGAAAACCCAGTACCATTCTAAGACCACTCTGGAAAGTGGGGAGCAGGGAATAAATGGTTACAGTTATCCAGCCTCCGTGTCTATGTCACACTATAATTCATAAAAATCATTTCTAAAGGCCCTGACAAATCTTTATGAGCAAAGATTGCATGAAAAAACCGCATGATAGGGTTGAAATACTATTAACTAGAGCTAGGAATTTTTTCTACTCAAAATTTTATTCCATTAGAACTATAGATTTGGCTTGACTGGGACAATTCATGAACTGAAGGAAAAGTTCTCAACAGGATGCAGTTTTCAGAAGAAAAAACAGAAACAGAATGTTTTACAACTACATTGTTCATATACTTTTAGCTGCCTTAGCACTAGTGGTTTGGAGTAAATCATATTTTTAAAGCATTTTTTTTCAAATACGCATTGAAATACATGGTTCTATGGTGAATCCTGCAACTATTTACCTACTTGTATTTCTGAGGACCTTGTTACAGTGGCGTATAAATGCCTGACATGCTTTGCTCAAAAGCTGATTTCTAGCAGCAGTAGACGGCTGGTGATTTCTGTGTAATTTTATGCCCCTCATTACCATAGTATTTGATGTCCTCATGACTATTAATGGATTTTTCCTCTTAACACTACAGTGAAATCAGCAAGTATCATTCTCCCTCTTTACAAACGGGGAACTGATGAGAAGCATGGATTAAGTGACTTACGTGAAAACCACAGGAAAGCTGTGCTGCTGCCAGGAATTGAAATCAGATCCCATGAATGCCAGTTCAATCAAGTTCCCCGTATATTAAACTTTGTAAGAGGTTTTTCCTTAAAATAATTGGAGGCATTTTTCCTCCTTGTAACATGCAGAACCATTTTACACATGATGAGTGCATCTCTAAATAGGAGGCACATTGATAATAATTGAGTAATAGATATTGTGAAATATTTTGAATGTACAAAAGAGTTAGATTCATCTTTTAATGACAGCTCTTTACGTGTTAGATATCTAGGTTAAGTTATTTTTCTCAGCTTCAACTATGGCACTTCCACAGGGTGATTTATCCTACCTATCTTAGACATCACATGTAAATCAGTATAAATTCCCTTCTTGGGATTTTGTTTCTTCTCACTCAGTATACTTGGAGCCTGTATGACTTGTTTAGGTTAGGTGTTTAACTTTTGAAGAGCTAAAATTGTGTGAGAAAAGATTAATTGCATCCTATCTCTACTGTTAATTATAAAAGGAGTCCAAGCAACCAGTGCAACTATAGACATCATCACTGTGGAATAAATGTTTTGGTCCTTTACAAGCCTTTTATAAATGCACCCTTAATGTAAAGTGAGTCGTTTTGTTTCAGGCCACTGATTAAAGAATATAAATCCACGTATGTTATGTATGACCGTATTACAGCAGCGTACGTGTATATGTTGTGCTACTACATGTTTTAGTTGGTTTCTGGGTTTTGAATGAGCTAGTATACAGGCACAAGAAAAAAGAAATTAGAAAATGACATCTTATAAATGTATCTGGACTTTGAAGGTAGAAAACAGGCTGGTAACTAGATGGCAAGATGTGCAAACGCATTTAGTAGGATCTTTCCTGTCTTCAAATTGATCATTTTCTTGGCTTTTATAGTGTGAAAATCACTGATGAGAGTGCTATACTGATTTGGCATGAGTCCTGTGCTGAACCAGTACAAAATGTCAAATTTGTTGGACAGAATACGACGGCTTTGCCCACTTTACCAGTAGGTAGACTGGACATTTCCTTTCTGTAACTTTCTCTAACAAGACAGATTGATTCCCATCTTGCCTATCTCCGATTTTTGTGTATCAAAAAAAAAACAAAACAGAGGAGACAGGAGGAATCTCGTCATGCCCTTTTATGCTAAGTTAATGACTGGAAAGCATATCCTTTATTTCAGCTGAGAATTTATAATGGAAATGCTGACAGAATCTCAGCTACAATGTCACTGGCGTTTCCTTCCATAATGAGAAGCTGCTAATGATCCCACATCCAGCACAATGTTCCCTCTTAACGGGATAAGACAATAGTCGTCCTCACCTTCAAGTCCAGTCTCTGCCCTGAAGACAAATGAGGTCAGCAGAGAGTTTTGCAGCTGTGGTTACCCATATTTCTGTTCAAGGCCAGCAGAATGACTCAGAGCACTGAGCGTGTGTTTAGTGCAAGGATCACAAACTTTGCTGAAAATTGACAGAGTCCAATGTTAAATATTTATGCCGCACTCTAGGTTCCAACATAATAATAAAACCGAAAAACACCAGTTGACTTGTTGAGCCCCAGCATTCAAGGAGACTTTGCAGACATGACTTCTACATTTCTCAAAATACCGGTATCTTTCAGATCCAAGACCCTTAATTCAGGATTTCTGTCTTTCACACACTGAGTGATATTTTGAAGGCTTTCTTTCCTTTTTGACTTCACTTTTCTTTTGAAAGGAAGTTTGTTTGGATTTTTTGTTAACTGAAAAAGATGGATACTTCCAGTTTGGTAAACTTTTTCTTTTTTCTGTGATACAACACTTTTATGTCTATATATTACAGTGTTTTAAGAAGTCACATACTATTTTTAAAAACCCACCGTAACAAGATGTGTTATGGCAACACTTGTAGAAAAATTTTCTTAAATATACCCACAAAATATGCAGTGGTGTCCCTGTCTGTGTAATTTAAAATTCTTCTTTGTATCCTTTGTGTATGAGGTTTTGGTCCAATTACTTCAGTTTTCCATGTGGGATTTCTTTGGAGAGTGGTGCCGATTGGTGAGAGAATTTTTTATTTGTCAAAAAAAAAAAGGGGGAGCAGGATTTTCATGAGCAGTTATGGGATAAAAGTTTATGAAGCACTAAATACTGTTGTGAGTGCTGTAACATAAAGCTCTGTTTTGTTCCTTTAGCACGCCATCAAGTCATTCCGTTCACAGAGAAAATTCATACTACTCCCTTCCTCTTTGGCCTTTTGGATTTTCCTGTTTTCTTTGGGGCTGTTAGGACCAAATGCTTTCATTTATTTCACTCTACAAGTAGACCAGATTTATAGGCGAATGTGAGGCCTGGTTTACAGTGGTTATATAGCCACTACTGTGGAACTGCACCAACGCAGAAACTAAGAGCAGATGTGATTTACATGTACACAGCATGATTCGTACTTGCTCAGCTTATCTCAGGCTGAAAGCAGGGTAAGTTAGACCAGGGAAAGTTATTGCAATGGCATCAGTCATTTTAGAGTAGGCGTTTCTGTCAGTTAGGATACAGTGAGCATGTTATTTAATATTGCTGTGTGTCAGTGTCTCCATCATTAAAATGGAGGCATTTCCATGGCCTTTTAGGCTATCAGTATGGAACTAGATGAAAACTGCAAAAACTAAAAAAATTTCCTGAGAGACCCTGGAAAAGAACTATACCTAACATTGAAATAAATTTTTATTGGAGAATTATTTTGCTAATCAGTTTAATGAAATTTATTTTGAAAATAAAATTGGCTGGGCAATTTTTATAACCCTTTCGATCTAAACCATTATACTGTACTTCTAGGTATAGATCCTTGGCAGGTTTTGTGGGTTTCTTTTCAATCTCTATACAGCATTTATCAGTATCTGTTGTTGGACTATATTTATGTTGTTCACAATTTTTTTTTTATATCAGTATAAGAGTTCTTGAGGTTACTTACAGAAACAGTCTGCTGTTTTCTTGATTTTACTATCACACACAATTTTCTGGGGGTGAAAATGATAGCTGCAAGTCAGAAAATACAATGTGAGTTGGAGCAGAGTGACACCCCATTTAGCGACACTACAAAAAGTTGGAGCAGAGTGACACCCCATTTAGCGACACTACAAAATTCTAGGCATTGGACAAATAACCTGGACTTAGCATGCGAGAAATTAGGACACCTGACTTGATTAGGTGGGATAGATTCAAGCTCAAAGTTTGCGGGGGGGACAGGGGAGACACGGACTGTTGCATGCCATTGGAAGTTTAACACCAATCTGTTGCATTGTAGTACAACCGCTACCAGCGCTATGGGGCTGAGGAGTGCGTGCTGCAGATGGGAGGAGTCCTGTGTCCAACTCCCGGCTGTGGAGCGGGTTTGCTTCCTGAACCAGGAGTGAGGAAAATTGTATGTGAACCAGGCAATGGAATAGGCTGTGGGGTAAGAATATACATTTTTCTTACTAATGATGTGGAAAACAATTGATATTGTACCATGTTAGAATAAGGGGGGAAATGTTTTTTTTCTCCTTTTCCACCAGTGACTCTGAATTGCCCTTCATAACAAAGTGGGATACTGTAGCTCAGTATACAATTTAAATATAGCACCATGGCTTACAAATGATGACTTCATCGTGTCCATTCCAGAATTCTTTGCTTTATTTGGTTTAAGAAGTTGCTGAGTAGATACAGTAAGAAACTGAACTATGCAAATGACAATCCAAATCCACTTTGACTTTCTTATCCCAGCACTCAGCAGAAATGAACAGGATCTTTAGCAAACCATTCGTTATTATATTAACACCAACTTTCTTTATAAGTCATAGAAAGAGGAGAGAGAGAGAATGACCAGTCTGTGACATTGCAGTGATACTGCATATGCATGTTAAGATACATGATGAAAAGAAATACAGAAATATTTTTGTTTTTTCATAAGAATTGTTTTTAAGCAGGGGGAATGCACAATTAATGGTGAATTTCTGGAAGACAAAACCAGATGACACTTGAAAATGTTTTTGTTAAGAGGTCATATCATATGGGTCAGTGATTTTTTTAGCAGTAGAAAAAAACAGGAACCTTACAAGAATCAAGGTTTGGGGGAAATGGAAATACGTAGAGACAAATCTCTGTATAAAAGAACCTATTAAATGTAAGATCACAGTGACTAACTGATGGTTGTACTAAGTGACTCCATAGTTGGCAGTATTACTGAATTGCATGCATGCTATGAGAGAAGAGAAAGTATCTATATTTATGAAATAGTATCATGCTCTTGCTGCTGTCTTTCTTGTGGAAAATGCACTTTTTATTACAGTTTTGATGTTGCCCAAACTGATACCACGGAAGAATAATAGTTTGCTGAACTAGGAAGTAGCAGTAACTTGTCTTCTTTGAGTAGGTTAGCATCTGTCGACCTTGGTAAAACTTCCTATCTGTCCATGCAGTGGTGCATGTAAAGCAGAGTATTCCCCAGACTCACTGAGCAGACATAGGGCTATAAAATAAAGCAGAAGGTAGGAAAGTAGTAATAAACACGACTGAGTAAACAAAAGGAAATGCATCTGAATTAACTATTAGGGATTGGTTAAAAAGTTAAAATCACAAATAATTTTTACTCTTCTCTCCGCCTTGATGTGATGAAAATCAAACTGTGTTTTGCAGCTTCATTCATCATCATTCTGAATCTGCAAATGCCCTGTAAATAAAGTGTACATAGCATAAAGGATTGATACATTGCCTGGTTTAGCAAACTGTTCTGTTTCCTTTATTGGACTCTGTGCTGCACTTGCTGGTGACCAGATCTGCAGCCTTGAGTTTAACCTCACCCTTTGTTCCGGTGTATGTGATGTCTGGAACGTTGCGGGGTACAATTCACTGAGGCTGAAATGAGAAGCAAGAGGCTGGTCTATAAGCCAAATTTTGGTAACATTAAGGCCCTTCCTCAGAATCTATAATGGAACAGGATGAAAATACATGTCTTTGAATCTTTCTTTGCGCCCTGCCACATGATAACCTCAAGGACAATTTGACGCAGAAGATTTTCTGTGGTGAAGGCCCTAGCACTGAAGTCAGCTGCTGGTGAGACAACTGACTGAAGGTAAGGGTCTGCCTGCAAGAACAGCATGGCAGTTAGGAAAGCTATTTTTTTCTACTCTGTTTTCTGTAGTTACTCAGTGTTTTCTGTTCAGAAAGTTAAACTATGTTGGGTTTTTTCCCAGACAAAACCTGGCCTTTTTTAGCATGAAGGCCTTCCACTCTTCTTTATGGAGTCTGGGTACATCCACTTCAGAGCTCTGGCTTCCCTCACCAGTATACACAATGATTTATAAGCTCAAAGAAAGGCCCAAGATGAAGAATGTCCTTTTGTCTATCCAAATAAAGGTAGTGAAAAATGCTTACCTGTACAGCTTAGGTTAGAGACCTGTTCCTTGGTAAAGCTAATAATGAAACAAATAAGGAAGACAACTTGAATCTGGAGATTCTCTATGAATACCTGTGTCATCCTTTAAGCTATACTTTAGATGTATATAGTTTCTTTTTGGGGTATTTGAACCTCTGTCCTTGGGTAAAGTTCAGAGTTGATAACATATTGCTAACAGCAGAAGTTACTTCTAACATAAATGATGTTATTCACCCAAAAGCTCTTGTAGAGAAATATTTGTCTGCTCCACAGAACAAACTGATTGTTCAGGCCTGAATTGCAGTATAAGGGTAGCTAACAACTGTCAAGTATTCGGCAATTTTTATTAACTGATGAGATGGATCAAGGGCGGGGAGGGGTAACTTTTCAAGAGAAAGTCAAGATAGTAAATGAAAAGGGTTTTCAGAAGCCGTTTTAGAAAAGGAGAGGCAGAAGAAAGCAAATAGAGAATAAGGTGGCTCAGGGACTGAGGTGAAATTAATATTCCATTATTCAGAGAGAAAACTGTATGAGGTAGGCCCAAACATGTAAGGACCAAATCTGAAAGAGCATTGAAAAATGAATAGGCACCTGAGCCAGGCTTGATACAGACATTTTGCCTTCCTCGGTTTCTTTCTGTGATGTGTGAAATGAGGAACTAGAATCTTTTTTTGCAAAGTCATTGCTATTGGTGTCAAAACTAAATGTGAGTCTCCAAGAGAGTGCTCTTAATTTGCTAAAAGGGCCTTTGGGAAAGTTAAAGATGGTAGTTTTTCTTTGTCTGAGGAAATTCAAAAAGAGCAATATGTGGGGCCCAGAAACAGCCTGGTAAATATCTAGACAGAACTGTGCCAAAAAGGTGCAGAGACAGGTTTAAATTTAAGAAACCCCATATGTACCTTGTACAGTCAGGCATTATTCAGGCTCTCAGGCAAAGAAATAGAACAAGAAAAGAGATCTATTTTGACTTGAAAAGTAGTATGCAGATATCTTTTTAATGATTATGAATAGTCCTCACCCAAAGCCATGTTGTGGTACCACTCACTGACCTCACTCTTACCTAATCTTTCATATTTTTTATCATTAGCCATAAATATATTAATTGATTTACCAAGATATTACCATTATATAATGTTGTTCTACCTTCATTACTATGCATCAGACCTATGTTACTAACTTTTATTGCTCAGATATAAAATTTTGACATATTTAATATGAGAAAACAACAACAAAACATAGAAGACAGTACATATTGTACCAGCTGGCTTAGGTACAGGAAAAGCTGTGGTAATCAAGGCATACAAAAGCTCTATGAATAAAACATTTTTGTCTTGTTTTATATGATACTGGCATATTATTTCCTAAATATTAAGGAAAAGTTTGGAGTTAAAAGCGGGTAAGAAGGGAGCTTCAAAAGGGACTATACTACCTGTTTATTAAAAAGTTTCTACACATGTGGTTTCTACACACAGAGCTCATCTGTCATGCAAAACATCCACTGTCAGTATCTTTCAGTGGGATGACAACTGACTAACGTGTGATTGAATCCCAGCCCTTGCTCCACAACCACATAAACATTATGCAGCATACAATATCAGTTGACTTGTTCCTTGGAATGGGGTGAGATGGGAGATTGGGGATAGTGGAGATAGAGCCTCTGTCAATCTTTTGCCCTTGAGTTTATTCATTCCTAGTGTAGTCTATGTAAGTAAGAAGAAGAATGTATTTCCAGAGATCCTCTGTGGTTTGATAATCCCTTGCTAGGAGAGCTGACTCTTGAAGCTATAGCCAGGTTCATGGAGGTCCTGAGACCAGTCCAAACTACCCTAAGGTCTGGGTGACAATTTAAATGATGTTAGGAACAAGC
The DNA here is from genome assembly GCA_002844005.1 of Limosa lapponica baueri. Lineage (NCBI taxonomy): Eukaryota > Metazoa > Chordata > Aves > Charadriiformes > Scolopacidae > Limosa > Limosa lapponica. The sequence goes on along the minus strand of KZ506077.1, from coordinate 196,125 downwards.
TGTCATAATTAATGTTTTTGTGGCCCTTCATTCAGATCCCCTAATGTGAAACTCCAGTCCTCAAGTCAGTACTTAAACTTAGTGTATTAAAAGTATGATGATAAGGGAAGTTTTATAGTCTTGTAAAGGGAGCACAAAATTTGGGGTTATTTCACCTCTTTTACACCATATTTACTGTCCTGTAAGCATAATGCCATTGAAAAACACCAAGATTTCACAAAAGATGTGTTCCCTTCTAGGACAGGTGAAATTTTAAGACTGCAGACTGCAAGAGGTCCCTGAAAAATCAATAGATATAAATACCGTGTCTTCTTATAAATAGAATTCCTAGGCCATTGTATTACATAGAACAAAATCCCTGAGGCAATTTCACTCTTCCCAGCAATTTTTTCCCATTGATTTCTTCTTTCATTCTTTTTCCATAGCTAAGGAAGCACATGTCAAAAGCAATTGAAGCATATTGGTAGAATTAATAATTGTCTGCCTTTTCAAAAAGCTGAATAGAATAGAGGACACTCTAAAAGAGTTACATGAGAAGTGCAATACACATTCCTGTTGTTTGCAAAGCTCTTTTTTGTGATTCGCTATCTCCTGTTCATGCATTTCCTCGCATGTATGTTTCATCTTCAGTGATGTTTTTGATAAGCACAATAATATGCATGTAGGCAAACCCTGAATAATTGGGAAAAAGACTTTGTTTTGAGGAGACAAATCTGAATTATAAAAACTCCAAGAAACATGATCCTAGTCACTTAATTTTGATAATTCAAATGACGATTTTGTTAGCTGGGTGCATCCTTCTACATTTTGGAGTGGGGTTGTTTATTTTAGGGGTTTATATCTAGGAGGTTAAGTGCATAATAGTTTGTAAGAGTACCCCAGTCTAGAAGTGAAAAGCAGTTTCCACATCTGGCAGCTACAAATCTTTTGTTGTAAAGTTCAGCTCTAATGGAATGTGTTGTCATGATCAGCATGTACTTTCTTGGTGCAATTTTTATCCCTTTTGTGTCTGGTTTTGGCACATTATTCCATATTTATTGCCGGAGCAAAATGTTTGAAAGTCTGACTAACCTAAAAGACTTTCTTTTCAAACAGATATGTAGGTATAAATGTTTGGTTCAAGACGTGCTTTGCTTCTTTATTAGCAGTACCAGGAAAATCTTAAACGTATGTGGAGAGAAAATAGACACCTTTTAAAATACTTCCAAGATATAAAGATAGTCAAGATGAGTAGTGGTAATTCAAGACAATCTTTGAAGGTATTTGAACTGAAGAAAATATTTTTAATTTTATAATCAGATTAATAACAGGTCATGCTTGAAGAAGAGGTGTGTGCACAATGATCTGAATTTTTGTCTCAGTTTTAAGATGGAAATGAAAATTGAAGCAGGAGCAGAAATAAGATGCTCTGAGGCTTTGAAAAACAGAGGAATAATTCAGAAAAGGAAAGACCTTGAGACCTTTATATCATTTGCGAAACACTAAAATAGAAATATGAGATAGCTGCTATCTAGTACCCACAGTAAAATTGAAGGGTTACTCTTTGTTATTACATTTCAGGTATCTGTCCTTGTTCCATATGTCATTAAATTTTTGCTTTTAAGAAAATTCACCAGAAAGGTATTGCCATGGATAAGGTAATAGCTGAAGATATTGCTGAGATTAAGAAACCACCTCACAGCAGGAGTGTTTCATAATATTGTATAGGGAGTTTTTTCAAGGGGAATGAAAATGAGACAGACATTTTCTATTATTGCTAAATGCTGAGTTGCTAGCATTGCGCCACAAGCTCTAAGCAGTAATCATGTATTGCTTTCTTCTATTGAGTGGGCACTCTGGCCTTTAGAAAGTGGAATTCCATCTTGTTGACACATTATGCTTCAGTAGCTAAGCAAGTTGTTTCGTTGCTAAAATATGACAGGCTTTCTCAGGCTGGCCAAAATTCTTTTTGGATTTGTAGGGTTTTTTTCTGGTAATGTTTTCCGTGGTTTAAAATGAACTTTGGGGCTTTTTAAGATGTGGTAGAATGTTGGTGTTTTAATGAAACGTTTACCCCAGAATAGCACTGTACAATTAACAAGCTCTGTATTACTGTCAAGGTGCATTATTTCCATTGCCCATATCTTGCAGTGCTGCAATTCATTGATCTGGTGACTGATATCAAACTCAACTGTCAGTAGCAAGTGGATAAAGCAATCTAGAGAATGTTTCCATTATTAATAACATGGATCACATTAGTTCATAGGACTAGAAAAAGCAAAACAAATGCTTTTTATAAGGAGAACAAATCAATTACTTGCGCTTGGTTCAACAGGTAGAAGAATAACTGCTTTTTTTTTTCCTTTTCCTCCCAAATCACAGAGAAATAGCTGGCCAAACAATGTTAGAAAACAACATATGGGTCTCTTCAGCTCTAACTGAACTAGAATTGAAACTTCATTATTTTTGTCTGCCTGATGTCCAGAATATTATGGGATGTCCCATATTATGTGATCAATTCTGTATCCCTTAATTTCTGTAGGGTATAGCTTTTCCCTGATTTCTGAATCATGCAGGCATCTGGAAAATGGCACTTGTACTTGCACATTGCAAATTTTATATTGTTCACCATTTAAAATCTGTCATATGTGGTCTAAGAAAGAAAAAGCAAGGAGGTAGAGAAGAGGTAGTTACCTGATAAAGGGATGGAGGCTGCGGGTCTCTGTAATCTAGCATGAGAACACAGATAGTAGAATAACTCTGTATTTGAGTCAAGAAAATGGTATTAGAGAAAACTCGGATAAAATCAAGTTCTTTTTTGTAAAGATAAGTGAAAACTGTAAAAACGAACCTAGTAACTGTAAAGGATAAAACTGGTCTTTATGAATGTAATCCAGCTCAGACTGGGATTTGTAAACCAGTGTTTCGCAGAAGATAAATAGTGCCAATTTTACCAATTTGTCTGAAATAGGAATGAGCTAAAATTACAAGCATGTGAGTCCCATTTTAGATTGAGGGCTGACATAAAATAGGAGTTGGTTTTAAAATCACATTTGTAGTTGCTTTTAGGATTTATCAAATAGTCCTTAGTCTTAGTCCTTATAAACTGCTAGATCAAACAGTCCCCTGGAAGGGTAGTAGGGATTTTCATATTAGAGATACCAAGCACTCGACTTCATCAGTCGTTCAGTGTTCAGATTCCAGAGCTGAAGCTACCTGGGCTTCAAATTTCTTCACCTGTGGAATGAGAACAACAACATTTTACAGTAGATGAAATGTGCACAATTTGAAATATCAACAGCTTACTGTAAATGGATTTTAGCACATAGACTTGGAAAAACAGCTCAAAAAAAGGTACCTTCTCTGGTTGACTGTGATTCCTTTTCTTAGGTACCTGTTGAGCATATCATACTCTGATGCTCAGGTCAGGATTAAACTGATCACCAAATCTGAAGAAGAAGTCAAAATTTTCTCAGGTATCATTGGCAGGAACTTGACATTCTGTGCCAAACTTGGTCAACGAACTACATACCATCTCCAGGAATTTTGGGGGCATTTCTCACCTAGAAGTTCCTTGTTATTGCAAGAGCCTCAGGCTTTGATGACATCTTTGTCTATTTTGGTCTATGCCTGTGGCACATTAGAGTTAGTCTCTTGACGACTGAAGTGCTCTTGTCTAATTAAAATAATTGGGCTCCATGTAGCAGTATCTGGGTGATATTTAATGGCTTATGATGCTCAGGAGATTATATTAGATGAGCTCATAATTCTGTCAAGCATTAAATATAATGGAAGTTTATGACTGGAGAGGACTTGGAACTACTTTTTACTTACTACTCCTCTCCTCTTCAACAAAGTGTCTAGAAATATGTCTGACAGTCAGGGGACAATGTTTTATCATGTGACCCATCAGGAAAGGCATGGAGTACAACAACAGGAGAGAAGGAGAAATAAAAAGTTTATAGGAATCTCCAGTTAATTCTACATGCACGGGAAACTGAGCTCTGTCTCCTGACTTCATATTCCACTTACATATAGAGTAAGATTATTCTCCCTTTTATGACAGAGAGGAACAGTTTGCACCTGTACTTCCTTCATCTAATGGATTAAAAAATCCTGGTTATAACAGTCTGTCCTGCACCATAAGAGGTGCCTGAGCTTTCCTGCTTATACAGTTTGTATAACGACTGCAGTTTTGTAATCAATAAGATGAATACAAATAAATTTGTAAATTAGCAGAACTAAGGGTTAATGGAAGATTTGGTATGAATAAACAGATCTATCACAGAGTCACTGGAGAGGGAACAATAATGCAATCAGCAGAGGATGTGCTGCTCAAGAATGGCAGCCACCAAGGGCAGGATTCTAATTGTGTAAGAGGCTTATTTGAGCAATCTTCTAAAAAATTTCTGTATTTGAACAGGAAAAAGAAACATGGGCTGAATGCAGAAAATCACTTATAAATGAAAAGAAAAATAAATGTGAATCAAAGTAAGCTTATTTAGTGCTTTTCATATGAAGTTTCACATGAAGGCCTCCTGAGGCACTTCAGATTGTATTATTGCATTATTGTAAAATGCAAGAGCTGCTTAATCAATGAGAAATGATGGAGTAAAAAGATAGGACCAGAACAATAAGATCTTAGATTAAAATGAATCTATTGACCAGCATTTGTAGCTTAGCCAGGGAAAAAGATTCAAAGTTCTGAATGTTAAATTAAAAATATCCTCCTTTTCAGTCTGGTATAATTCTCACCCAGAGCTCAACTCTAAAGTAAATCACAAGGCTCATAAAGTGAGCAGCTGACATAGATCCCAAAAAACCCTTGCTTTCTACAGCTTTTGTGATACGTGTAGTCTTCATGTCATTGGTTGTCAGAGTTAAAAAGTGCAATAGAGATTTGGGGCCCCAGTCTATTCTGTGTAAGTACAAATAGCCTCGACAGACTGAGAGAGCTGGGGTTGTTCAGCCTGGAGAAGAGAAGGCTTCGGGGAGACTTTATAGCAGCCTTCCAATATCTGAAGGGAGCCTACAGGAGAGCTGGCGAGGGACTGTTTCTCAGGAAGTGTAGTGACAGAACGAGGGGTAATGGTTTTAAATTGGAAGAGGGGAGATTTAGATTAGATATTAGGAAGAAATTCTTTACTGTGAGGGTGGTGAGGCACTGGAACAGGTTGCCCAGGGAAGTTGTGGATGCCCCATCCCTGGAAGTGTTTAAGGCCAGGCTGGATGGGGCTTTGAGCCACCTGGTCTAGTGGGAGGTGTCCCTGCCCATGGTAGGGGGGTTGGAACTTGGTGATCTTTAAGGTCCCTTCCAACTCTAACCATTCTATGACTCTATGATTCTATGATTCTATGATATGGAAGGCAACAGTTTGTGTCAGTTTAGAACCTACAAGTAATAGAATCATAGATTAATTCGGGTTGGAAGGGACCTTTAAAGGTCGTCTGGTCCAACCTCCCCTATGACGCTTTTTTTTTTTGCTAAAAAGAGTACCCCAGTTAAAAATGTTTGCAAGTTTTTATATTTCTCCATTAGCTGGTCAGAGAAATGCCAAAGAGTTTCTTTCTCAGCTTTACCTTGACTCTCTGAATTATATAAAATCACTGTTGGTCAGCCAGGCTCTTGGTTCTTTCTTTCAAGGCTAAAAAAGCATTTTCCATGTGGAGGGCATAAAATGGTTACTTACTGAGATTGTGAGACTCTTTGTGATGAAAAAAGAAAATTACACAAAATGCAGAGTACAAGCATACCACAGGGACAGGCCACAGAAAAGCTAGAGGAATTGTGCATTAACACTTCCCTGAAGAAAACCTTTTCTGTGAAGACAAACAGAAGTTTGTCTGCAGCTTCCCTGAGTTTCTTTTTGGCTTAGGGCTATATAGGATTTCTTACTGGACCATTAAGCAAAAGCTCTTTCAGACATCATTTTTTAATTACAACAGTTTGTCTGTGGAATGAAGCAAAATGACTGCTTGTCTTTTCACCAGCACAAGAGAAATATTTATTTTTCAGTGCACATGTTGTATTATTTCCATATACTGTATAGAACCCAGATTGACTGAGCACCCTGTAGTGCATCTGGTTGGACTATGCTCCTTGAAGAGTGGGAGGAAAATGACATTGAAAAGATTTAAAATATAAAAAAATGTAGTTTTCTTACAGAAAATAAACAGCTTTTAAAAATAATATTAAGTAGAACAGAGTTATTCTGAGATCAACTTTCCTCATCACTACTACTTCAGTAAGTTATTTAATAATGATGTCACATGCAGAACTTTATTATTTCAAAACCATTTCAAAGAGATAGCAAAGCCACCATTCCACAATCAAAGCTGATTTTGAAGTGCTGAAACAAAGCTGATTTTCAATTATCAGAGTCCAAAAAAAGCATCTGAAAACTGTCTTGATTGCTGCAAAACTGCTCTCTTTTCATGTTGGATAACTCAAAACAAATAGATGATGCTTATGAAACTTCAAACAAAAATCCACTTCTAACAAAGCATAAGCATAAAAAATCCCCAGCCTAAAAGGCAATATCTGGGAAAAGTTATAAGCTTGTGAAAGTGAGTTTAGAATAGAAGTTGCATCTCAACCTTAACAATGATATTAAGGTCACTAAGCTGTAATAGAGGGAGTAAAGAAAATGTTGCAAAGCCAAGGGCGAACTATGAAAAAAATATTAAAATATAATGACCAAATTAAATAAAGGCATCCCTTACACAGTAAACTAATAATATTCTTAATGTAAAGCAAGGACATGGATTTGGAGAACAATGACCAACTGTAATTCAGTGGGAAATAACTGAAAACCAGAATGCAGTCTGTGTGCATAAAACCATCATGCAGCAGAAGAAAAGGGAAAATTCTGATAAGGATAATATAATGTAGCTGTGAATGGAGTCCTTGACTAAGGGCAGAAAATCATGGGTGGATAACCAAGTCTCAGTTAACTCCATTTTATCCCTATATTTCTCAAAAATTAAAGCATTTGTACCAATTATATTTTTTTTCCAAAAGCTCTCATGTTAAATTGGGTGACAATCACTACCATGATAGAAAATCAATTCCACTGACACTTAAAAGACATAAGTGAAGAGATAAAGAATAAGGTTTAAAGGTACCGGTGGCTCACTTGTTCAGACTAAGTTAGCAGTAAAATAGGCTGGTTAAGCTGGGCGTTGTTTCCATTAATAAATCTCAAATAGCAGGAGTATGTTTTGTACTTAATCTCTGCCATTTTCTCTTTTATGCCAGTGAAAATGCTCACATATGTAATACCAAGTAATGACAATGATAAGTCTCTTAAGCACACCTGAAATGGTTATATTTAAAAAGATTGACTTTTAGGCTACCAATCTAAAGTAAGTGCTTAATATTAAATACAATCTGCAAATAAAAAATATGCATAGGGTATGTACTACAGCATTATTATATATAAAGAAAGCTTGACGAGATTTGTTTTCTACTTACTTTTCCCTTCAAACTAAAATGAATGTAAATTTTATTTCCTTATTTTAGGGAACTTCTTGTATGTCTCTTACATATGCTTTTTGAAATGTCTTAATCTTTATTGTAATGATGCTTATGTCAAAACCTTATCAAGCAGTGTCTTTCTGAAAAAAAAATTTAGTTGAATATACCTGTTGTTGTTGGCATGGTCTTTTTGGTGACATTTGACATAAATCAGAAAAATAGAATCTTAAAAAATGCAAGAAGATCAAAACTGAAATCTACAAGATCCCCACTGCAGGTGGAAAAGGAATAAATAGGAAAATGAAGGCAACAAGGAAGTAGCCTTTAGGTGAGGTCTGAGAAGACCTGGTGCGATCTTACTGAGTATTCAAAACTCTCACAGGAGCATCAATATCTTCATTCCCTCTATTGACTTTAAGAGTAAAAAACTGCTTCTGCATTTTGTGCAGGGAACAGCCTGGAAGGAGACAACAGGAACATTAACTTGTCATCTCTGCTGAGAGCCATGACTTTGTGTGAGGCAGTACCACATCTCTGGTTGCTTGTTTGGTCCCTAGTGAGCAGGTGGAGATTGAGAATAACAGCTAGTAAAGTGGAGGTTTCCCCAGAGATCCCTAGCAGATTCTGAAAATGCATGTTCTATAGGAAAACCTGTAATATATTAAATCCTTTGATGAGTGGGCCTGGCATAAAGGAGTAAAAGGGTATATATGCTTTGGCTGTGTGTATTCAGAGTCATGAGAAACTGCCTGCTAAGTCTTTGTATAAATGAAGATGGAATTGGGATGCTTATATCCTGAACTGTGGCTAGAAATCACGGTGCTTGGATGTAAAGGAGCAGTGAGGGGACTATAGGTGTGTACAGAATGAGTGGGCTATTAAGTGGATGGAAGCTTAAAGTGTACAAGCGTTGGATGTACAAAGAACAACTCAGCCACGACTGTGCCATTTTGTATGAGATCCTGCTTATTGCAAAACTTTTATGTGAATGTATATTGATTAGAACCTACCAAATTTTGTATTTTCAAGTATCTACAGTTATCATATTTTAAAATCCTTTACACTGACAGGAAGCTTTTTCTGGGCATGAAGTAATTACCTAAAGTTATTCAGGAAAGTGTTTCAGACGTGGAGATGGAAAAAAATGTGGCTGCCAAATAGTAGCATTGCTCTGAGCTAGTAAGTCACCATATCCTCCTATCAGAAGAGTGAAAACAACCAGTATTTGGTGAGTTAAATAAATCAAAGAGGAAATAAACTTAGCAATAAATGTACAATACAATAATAGCTTTTATATGCTGCTGTGGTTCTCACCAGTGGTGTTTTCATAATATGCATCACAAGCTTTTGCTGTTCAGGGAAACACATTAGTGTTTTTGAATTGTTTTTATTATAAGCCACGCAAATAGTGTTTGTCCCAGTGGGATGTGACATTAATTATTAGCAAAAGATCTCTTACATGATTTCAGTCAACAGAGAATGAACAGTTCAATCTTTATTTTCAGAGTGCGACATGTAACTATTCAAAACCGCATTAAAAAACATTTAACCCATGCAGAGTATTCCTGCTGAAGAGATGACACGACAGAAATAAATTGCCCTCATAACATTTGCAAATGTTTCGTGATTCCAAAAATGTTATCTGTGTAATTAAAACATGTTCTCCTTCATTATGTTTCAGAAAAAAACAGTATTTAAATTCTTTCATATGGATGGCCAGTGGTCAACCCCTGAAATAAAAAAAAGTTTGATTCTTTCAGAGATGGAATTTTTTTGAGAATAAGTCCCCTAGAAAAAAGTAAACAAAAAATCAGTCAAACAAAACATAGTTCTGCAAGAGAAGCAAGAGGAAAACAATGACTTCTGGAAAGTAACAATAAGCAAACTTGGGTAACTGAAAAGAAATCAGTTCTAACCAGAAAAAGAGAGCTGACAAATCAGTAAAGAGATCATGTTAAGGGCACAGTGGTAAATTATCTCAATGTAAAGGAGGACTAGGAAGGGTAAGGAAAGACCATCTTGCTTGAACAACTGTTTTTATGACCTGAACAGTAAGAAAGAAGTGCATAAAAAAATTAAGTAGGTTCTATTGCTAGGAACAGATAGAAAAACAGAAAACACACAAAGTCAGAAAGTGCAAGACATACTTCTGATATAAAGTCTAAAGCATTGCAGAAGGAAGTAATAGAAATAGTAACACGAAAGATCGAGGAAGCTGTTGGTTGTCTTCTTGTGGAAGAGAACACTGTATCATTAAACAGTTCCAAGAAGGCAAAAGTGTTTACTTGTTTTGTTTCAATCTTAATTTAAAAGGTGACTTGCTCAGATAGTTAGCAGAGCTAAAACCAGTGAAACAGAATTAAAAACACCAGCTATAGTGGGGAAAGGACAGGACAGAGATATGTTTTCAAATCAGCTGAGCCTGATTATGTTTTTCCTGTGGGAATGTCTGCAGAAAATCCAGAACATTAATGGTCACTTCTAACAATATGGGTAGGGAAGTTTTTTAAAAAGGCGAAAACAGTAAGTCTATGTCTAAAAAGAGGGAAAAAAGGCAACCTGAGAATTATAGACCAATAGGTTTAGCTTGAATCCTGAGGGAAAACTGTAGCAAATAATCAAAATATTGGTAGCTACCAGAGGACAAAAACGAAAGTCTCAGGAAGCATGGACTTATCAAGGGTTTATCGCATCAATCTAACTTTGCCATGCCAGAGTAGGAGGACTTGTGGGTATGAGAGAAGTAGATGATGTCATCTATATTGAATCCAGTAAAGCTGCTCACATTGTTTCGTATGAAATTCCCATAGGCAAGCCAGGAAATAGAAGATTAGATGATAATTTCATTAGGTGGATACATAATTAGTTGGAAAGCTATGTATAGACTATTTACCAGCACTTCACAATCAAAGCAGAGGGATGTTTCAAATCTGTCCCAAGGTTGACAGGTTTTAATATTTTCTGTGATGCCTTGATGAATGATTATAGGGTAAGATTATTAAATTTGCATAGGCTATGTAGCTAGAAGGCAGTAAAGAGTTTGGAACTTGATAACAATTAAGTATGGATAGATGTAAAGTTTCTATACTTGGTCAAGTACAAGCAGCCATATGTTATGAGAGAATAAATGCTTAGAGACAGCAAGATGCAAAAGAGGATCGGGGAACTGCAGTGGATCACAATCTGATCTTGAGTCAACAATATGGTAGTGTAAAAAAGGCAAATGCTGAACTGAGGTGTATAAATCGTATTAATTTCCCCTAATCCAAAATAACAGATGAAATGCACAGTAAGGAAACCTGAACAGTGGCCCTCTTTTCCTTTCTGCTGTTATGACTCAGTTGAAGAAGGAAGACGTCCATTTTAATAATGCTCCTTATCCAAGAAAATGGTCTTTTTTCTACCCTCTTCCCAGTCCGCTTGGTTTTGAAGAAAATAAATTGGTGAGATCTGCCATCAACAACTTTCTCCATATCTGTTTGACTTTCTGCTCATTCCAATCTATAGCAGACTTTGCTCCAGAAATAAAAGCCAGCTGAAACAGATAAAATCTAATAAGTGCAATATTGCAAAGTGCTTATATGCTGTCAGTGACTAACATACATAAACCTAAGGAGAGTTCATATCCCTGGTGGCTTTCTAAATACTGCTTTACAGAAAGCCAGTCCTAGCTCAGAGTGACATGAGTTCTTTCTCCTCTCTTGCGAGTTCCCACTGCCAGAATTTGATTAGATAATCTTTTTCCTTTGAATAGCCAGCTGCTTATGAAATGACACTGCTGATACTTTGTGATAACAGAGAATAAACTAGCCACCATGTCAGAAAATCACTGTGGACATTTTATGAGGAAACATTAAACTTAACCTTTGAAAAAGAAATCTGTCTAGTTCCTTCAGTCCATGATTTCAGAGCTCCCAAATGTTTGAGCCATCTCCCAGCTCTTTTGAGAGTCTGGAAATTAAATAGAAAAGCCCACACTGTAATCAGACCCATTCTGCAATTGATTTGGTTGAAAATTTTCATCAAAACTGTGGAATTTGAGGCATAGCATTGTGTAAAAGGGGAGGAAACTGTCCAGCTGCCTCCATATACAGCACTAATATTAGAACAAATAAAAGAGAATCAGGAAAGGTTTCAGTCTCCAAGTCCTTCACCTGTCTTTTTTCTTTTAGCAAAGATCATACACATTTTATGCCCCATAAAGCTCACAATTGTTTTATTGTATTTTCCCTTGAATGTATATTAAAGTGGGGAAGCAAATCACTATCACTGAGATCTGTAGGCTTTGGGAGGCATACTAGGTCTTTAGTGCTGTTTTCTCCACTGTCCTTTGGACCAACCTACTCCTTGTAGGCATCTTTCTCAGAAAGAATTAATGATGCATAACTGTGCTCTGTGTAGGTGCATGTAGGTTTTCTGTGCCTCAATTCTATCATTTGTCTTGTGGTTTCACCCTCTGACCCCTTCTTTACCAAATTCTGTAAAAAGCACATTTGAAGTAAAGCCTTCAGAACTGTTATTAAGCAAGCAAAGAATTATTTCAGTCTTCCTTTCTCAGGTATTGTCAACTAACTCTGCTTTAAAATAGAAAAAGACCCTCAATTTTGGGGGTGCAATTTCGTATTTATCTTAAGATTTCTGAGTACATTTTGATTCACTTAATTCCTTTCATATTTTGTAGTGTATTAGTTCTTCAGCACTTAGCAATTCATGTAGCATTTCTATTTCTTGTGTGTATTTGTACTTTTACCTTTCTTTGTGTGTGGTTTATTTTCTCCCTTTGTACAATCCTCTCGAACGTAGCACTTACCTTGAGTATTATTGTTACTGTTTTTAAATAACCCTGTTCCTGCTGCATGAATTTGTTGAAGAAATTTTTCACAGTTTCTCTATTTTATCTTTTATTGAGACTTTCCTGTGATTTTACACAGAGAACAATATATGCATATACACAATGCAGCAAAAGATGGATTTTGGAATGTTTGCAGACAGCAGTCATATTCATTTTAAGGTACTCTTGTAGTACAACTGTGTTTTCTGTGGCATTTTACTTTGTGATATTTTTATTTTGTGAATGGCATAATCCCCTTCATAGACCTTAATTTTATTTTAGCGTTCATTATACAGTTTGCAATGAGACTTTGTCAATTTTTTCACGTATTTCTGCTTTTCAGATTTCTGTAGCTAAACTTTTCTATTTGAATATGCTGAGAAGATGAGTAGGGAAAAGTATCACATTCCTAGGAGGGGATTATACATATCTGAGTTTCCTTGTCATGTGGGGCTTGTTTAAAATAGTCGCCCAAACCAGATAAAACAATCAAGTTCATTTACACTTTTTATTTAATCTATTTTGATATTAAAATTATGGGGGTGTTTGCCATTGCCAAAGGCAGATTATCATAAATGGAAGTTGCAGGAATATTTGAGTGACAACCATCGGGACACACAACTTCTCTTTTCAAGGCATCCTCAATAAGTTAAAAAGGTGGTTTTGTACATATGCATATATGGTACATATGAGCAGTTTACGGAATTTGCAGAAAAATATTAAAAGCAGCAAGAACCCTTTATCTTACTGATACCAGTGCAACTAATCTCTTATAGTTATAAGCTAGTAGTGTATTTAGGAATTTAGTGAAACTCAGTTTTTGTATGGACTGATGCACTTTACTGTGTCTAAAAACACATATTAAAGTGTGTCTTTTTCTCAAGCTTCAGAAAAAACTTGTGTTTCCCAAGGAATAGTTGTGTGCCTTCCAAGTAATAACTCTAGAAATATAAACCTGGCTTCTGAAGAGAAATATGTTAGTAATATTTAACAAGCATTATGTCACATTATGATTATTTCTGCTGAAGTGACTGGTATCTTAAACTTTGATCATGAAGCAGAAGGAAAAAGCCAATGGAAATCTTAATTGGGAGTTTCCTTTTGCCTTAATCTCACTTTTGGCATTGGCCATTTTCATTCATATGGTAGTCTGCTTTGATTGTTTGATACTCTAAGCAATTCACGGTGGCTCTGAGGTCTTAATAATGATAGGACCTCCTTACATGCTATACTGTTTTCCCACTTAGGTGGGAAGAATCTTTTCTAGAGAATGTTTAGGTGTTCATATATGGCCTTTTTTAGATCTGATCTCTCGTGACTGGGCTTGGGAAGCTTTTTCCATTTGTAGTCTTTTAAGCTTGAAAACATCATATACTGAAGAAAAATTAGAATGGACAGTTAAAAAGCCAGAGATTCCTCTTTCAAGCTTGCTTTTTGATTTAAAACTAATAATTTTTTGAAAGTAACAAAGGCTACTGTTTCTGACCATGATAGGTACAGGCAGATCAAGCAGGTATGTTATCTAGTTCAGTTGTACCATCACGTAGCACACTTTAACTGTAGCTGCCATACCATTAGAACTTGTACTGCATTGTTTAGCACTTGATTGTGGATCAAGGAATTGAAAATAGTGACCAATTAAGTGAGCTGTTAATAAGATTAAAGGACAGGGTTGGAATAACTTCATGTGTTAACATTCTGTTCTTGTGCGTACAAGCGAGCTCTGCAAACAGCTACAGAGATAAGAACTGCCCAAGATCAATCCAGTAAAATAGTATCACTGAAATTTACAATTCCTGATTTTCATTATTAGAAATACTCTGAAAGCGTTGTTTTAAATGTTTCAATCTGGGTTTGTCAGCGAAGGAAATTGGAAGATTTTTTCTGTCTTGACTTGCTCCACCACATAGCTAGAGTAAGTACCACTTTGATTTGTTTTCTCAGAGAGCTGTTTCATTCTACGTACTTTGAAGCAGTAGGGGGAAACTCTGGCAGTATCGGCAGTGTAGAGAACTGTGTGTTGTTTCCTGTCATATATAGTGTCATTTGGAATGTGAAGATTAATCAAGATTGAGGAAAGCAGTAGTTGCTGCTCATCCTAAAACATTTTAACAAGCAACTGATTAGTTTTCTTACACAGAACGACAATTTCAAGAAGAGCTGAGCAGAGCTCAGAGAACATAAAGCAAACACTGGATGTCTAGACATTTCCCCACCAAGAAGGGTAGCTGTTAAATTTTACAGCATAATTTCACAGTTGGTTAGCTGTGTGACTTCCAATATTTGGGTGGCTTTTTTTTATTACTCTCATAATCTTGGTAATGATTTGGGCTTCTGGGGGGACTTGGAAGAATTACTACTTCCAAAGACCTGTGTTCTTCGCTCTACTCAAGATCAATTTAAAGTTATAGAGTACTGAATGACACCATCTGACTAACACATTTGACACATTGATACCAAAACAAGCTTCCAGCAGCCAAGCTACTAGTAAAGTCAAGGAAACCCATTTTTGGCATTGCAATCAAAAATAATACATTCTCTTCCTTCTCAAATGGTGCCAAAGCTCCCTTAGATCACTAGTTCCCTGTGCAATGGGCTTGCAGTGTGTAAAGCCCCAGAGGATCCAGCCTTCTCTTTCCTTGTCATTTTGAATAATAAAATTGTGAGGACAATGGAGAATTGCAGCCAGAAGGGCCCTCTATCTGCTTGCGCTCCTGAAAAAAGTCTTTGTCCCTCTACTGCAGCTACTGATTTTGTCAGAGTAGTAGATATCCAGACATCATACATTTGCTTCTGGAAGTGGCCAACTGTGAATCAACCACATACCACAAAATTTCTGTTCACATAGTCTTTAGAAGGTATGTAGATGAACCAGTCAGACAAGAAACCTTTGAGCAAGTCCCCTGAAGACAGAGGACAAGACTTAACCCTCAGCACTCCTGTGAAACTCCCATGCTCACATAAAAAATTTGAAATAGCGTATCTAGTGTTGCTCATGTCTGTCTTTGGGAAGCAAATCTCGCTGTAATGCCTTCTTGATACTGATTAGAAATCTGGATACACGTCACTGTACACTTGTACCAAGGGGTGCACGCTGTCATGCAAAGGTGAACATTTTCAGAAGCTGCAAACGAGCGGGAAGAAGGGCCTGCACTGCTGATGGAAATATTTTGAATAACAGTATATGTGAACTATGTGTGGAGCTGGATCATGTCAGGCGGAGTTTGCCTCTGCAAACCTGGGATAGATAGTTGGTCAGGACGTACTTTCTCTAAAGCACCAATGAAGAGAGCACTTGTGCAAAAATAAAAGCACAATTACTGAAAACAACTACAGATTTTAAAAGCACTTGCTATCAGAAAGTAAATATTAAAAGTTTCTGTGTCCTTCCTGTTACTTAGCACTGTTATGATGTTATGCTAGACAGCTATCTGAACCAACTGAATTTCTATTCTGAAATTTACCTCCACCTGAAAGTGAAATACCTGCCACCTACTGTTATTCCTGTCTTCTCAAGGTTTTTTTCTCTTTTCTTTCCCTGCAAACTTTGCTGCAGTTCCCTACAGAAATGAAAGGCCTTTGAATTGAAACTGATGCTCCTAGACAGTACAATGCTGTTGTCATCTATGCATTTACATTTTCCATTCTCCTTGGCTTGGCTATTTACTAGAAATACCAGCTTTCTATAGCCTTAAGACAGAAAGAATGTCTTACACTGTGTACTTCTAGAAGCTGTCGCAATGCCCTGTAGGGCATCCTAACTGTTGTCCTAAATTGAGATGACAGTGTTGCTCATATTAAATTGCCTTCTTGCTTGGCTTGGCATGCTGGGATCCATATCTATTAATGCAGGAGTGTCCAAATGTCCTGCTAGGAAAGCAATTTGTTCCTCAGTAGGGTGTCAGGGAAGCAGCTGGTCTAAGAAACTATCAGAGGTGATGTTAGGGGCAAGTTGTGTTTTTCTTGATTTAATGGAAATTTTTACTGATCCATCTCCTTGCCTGTCCCCACCACTTGTCAACAGGGCAGCATATATCCATCTTCAGCCATCTCCTATCCCTCCTGACAAGCCTGTCATATCTCTCTTGTGGAGAGACAGGCTTTCACACAGTCTGAGCCTCATAATAGACACTTCAACAACAGCAAACATGTTATTAATGGATTTTTTTTTTAAATGCCCTACAGAGAAACAATTTCAGAACATTTTTACTAAGTATCAGTTTTTAAACTTCCACTTGGAGAGACTCTTTCACAAACTGAGGTTTATTTTTGTCCCTCTTCTCTTTTTGCACACATACCATAAAGTACTTTTAACCCCTTGAGTAACTTTTATCAGTTTGTCTTTTTTCCATTTATATTCCAAATTAGATTTTAAGTCATCTAATGAAGGAGAAACATGAGGCTTATGGAGTCTCATTCAGTGGCTTATTAATTTTAATTTATGTTAACTGCTGTTTGAGAGAATTATTATGGGGGTGCCTACATTTATAAAGCTAGACTATGGTTATGGTAGAAATAATTTTTTGGTGATCTTAAGAGGAAGCAGTGTACAAGCAGGGTGTGACAGTCTATATCTTTATGGCTGTAGTTACATCATGATACAGATAAGTACAACATAAGATGTATGATACAACCTGCTAATAAATAAGGAGCATGCATATTAAAGCATAATTCTTAATTGGGTCTACATAAAAAATTCATGAGGGCTCCACATATTTCATGATCCTGTCTATATAGGTTAAACTGTAGCAAACTTCTTTACTTAGAGACCATGATGTTTGCATCACAGAATAAATCAGAAGTCCTGTCAACAAATTCTGGATTAAGGATTATGTAAGTGTGTCCTGGTTTGAAGTAAAAGAGAACTAATTTTCCATTCAGTAATTTTACTTTTTTAGCTGGGCCTCTTTTACCTACTAGGGCATAGATGCTTTTACTCATAAGCCCAATGAACAAAGTAAAACACAAGCAATAGTTTAGTGCAAATATTATGAGGGATTTTTTTCTTTTCATGAACCAAGGTGTGTAGTGAATTGCAGACACGTGCATATTATAGTCACAAGTGAAGGAAAGAAAACCAAGAACTATATGCCCCCAGCAGGTTTCCAGTTTACAGTTCCATCTTGAATGACATTTACTATATTACATAACTGATGTTCCTGCACCAACAGTATATTTCAGATTTGCATTTGTGTTTGTATTTTATTATAAAGATTATACAAGTACTAAATATGGGAGACTTGCTAGCATCCAGTCCATTATTTAGATCTTACATCTCATTTGAATATAGAGTCATAGAATCATAGAATATATGGAAAACAATTCAGTTCTGTACCACATGATCCATATGAACATGAGAAATGTGTGCCATCATTTCAAATGTACTTTGTCCTGTATCTTTTCTCCTTTGATAATTATGTTGTTTTATACATTTTTCACTAAAATTGGAAAATGTCTTGGCATTGAAACTCTATTATGGAGGAAGACAATAAGATTGATTTAAAGGTATCAAGGTGACAGCAACCTAAAAGGGAAGTCCTTGGAGATAATAACTTGAAGAGGTGGCATATATGAGGCTGTAGATATTTCCTACATGCACAGGCTTATTTATTTGCTGTTGTGTTTAGAACAAACTTTAGGTACAGCATATACATAAATAAACATCACAGTAGAAAGAATCTGACCTCAGAAACTGCATATGAATACGTTGACTTTGAGTACTTTCATAGCATTTCATGAAATTACTCCTGACTTGATTTTACGTTTGCATAGACAAAGTAATGGAATAGAAGAGAATTTGAAATATTCCAGGCCATCTTCTTAATTCCCCTGCTGATCTCTTTATACTAATCCATCCGTTCACAGCAGTAAAACTGGATTAATCAGATTAGCACTAGGGCAAGTCAATTTAAGATAAAGCAGCCTCACTGAATCTTTAGTATGTCCGAGATTGGCCTGAAAGTGACTGGGTCATGATTTGGTGGAACATGAAGTCACCTTTTCCCCTGGTCCTCAGCTTTATCAACCCAGCTCAGAAGCTGGGTAAGAATAAAAATTGTACTCTGCTAAATTGTTTCTCCAATGGATCTTGCTCTTGCTGTTGTCTTTGGAAATCCTTAAGATGAAGGCAATAGAGAGCTGGGCATAGACTTGTTATTTATTGTACAAAGGAAAAGCTTTAAGTCGTCTTTAAGATATTTTGCTTGTGAAGTGATGAAATACAGAATAATGAAAGTAGAAAATCTTAGTTTATCTGAGGACAACTGAGGTTTGCAAACTATAATTATTTGAGAATGTACATCAGGAGAAGTAGCATACAGGAATTTGTTATACAATTCTAATTTTAGAAACTGAAAGTCAAAAAATGGAGAAATAATTTAGGAATTCATCTGTGTTGTGATAAATGGTCTGCACGTATGCTTGTATGGAAATGGATATCCTTCTACAGAAGGTTGTAAAAGGCTTCTTTTCTGGGTGAGTGTCTCATTTTCAGTAGATCTAGTGGTGGTGATAATTTTGCTTATTCACACATTTTCTATAAGAAATGGAAATTATTTTTGTTCTTTGTTAAGGTATTTTAATTCAGCCATTTGATTTTTTCAGAGCTTAAATGCTGCCCTTTTTCAGTGCCCGCTCATTATGGACATATTGTATGATATTAATAATAGTCTCAGTATTCTCAGATAAATCTCCTCTCCCCTATTTCTTTTTCAGGTCTTTCTTATTGTTTTTTTCTTTCCAATTTCCTTTTTAATGATGAGTAGTATGGGCTATGTTTAAACAGAGGACCAGACATAACCAGATGTGCAGAACAATATATTTCAGTGTCTCAGATGTGTGACACTTCTTTATGTAAGCCATTATTGTTGAAAGTCAATAATAGTTACGACAATAAATATAGTAGTTTATGTACATTTTGTCCTCATTCATTGCCATATGTAAATTCTTATTGAAATAACAGTAAAATGCTCTCCTGAAAATGTTAACTTTTGAACAGTAAATCTTTTCCCTGGCCACACTTATGACACTGTATGTGTCCAGATCATTAAAGGGCACCTGCATGTTAAACCTTATTTGAGAACCTGTGATTTGAAGCTTTGGTACCTGGAGATTGAATAAATTCAGGGTACGTGAGCAAATTAATATTAATATGAGATTTAATGTTAGAGAATTATTATAATAACACTGAGGCTCTGTGTGTGTGTGTGTGTATGTATGTGTGTGTGAAAGAGAGAGAGAGAGAAAGAGAGAGAGGAGCGAGGGAATTAAAAAAAATTCTTCCCTGTGCTGCAGCTGGAAGTTCACAGTGAGATGAAGTCCATCGCATGACAAAAATGCATGCCACTGCAGGAGCTGTCTCCACAAAACTGAAATATTGTTTTCTCAGTCTAACATTTCTCCTGCCAGTTGGCAGATTTTTTTTTTGGAAAGCAACCCATCTGCTGCTTGAGCCACACAATAACTTTTCAACTCACTGCTTGCGCTGGTGTTTCTCATCTTGACCTGTGATCGAAAGGTATTTGTAATTCAGTGACATTGCAACTAAGCAATAAAATTAGATTATTTTAAGCAAACACAACTAAGGAAATAATTTCAGAGCAGGGTGTATGACAACTGATGACACTAGTAAATATCAGAAGTTTTAGGGGCTCGTAGAAATTAGTGTTCCCCCAAAGACTGTGCCCTGTTAACGCAGCTTATCCATTGTTCCCTCTAACAGCAATTCTCACAGCACTTCTCTGAAATTTTTAAAGGAATAGTTATCAAAAAGGTTTATTACTTTTCCATGAAAGATGGGTCACTGAAAGTAAAAAGATTGAGATTACTGAAATTGCTTTTGAGATTATTATTTCCCATTTGGGGGAGATTATTTTCCAATTTTGTGATTTTGTTTCTTAATGTGACATATAGAGCAATGAATGATTTCCACTGTCTCTCAGTCTTCGCTGGAAAATGTATTTCTGTTTGCATAAAGAACAAATTGACTGTTGTAGGTTAAATACAACTATACTTAAAATACAATAGAGACTCTACTCTATCCTTTTCTTCCTTTGCTATTCAGAAAGATTGCTGTTTTCCCCTTTGAATCAGGGTGGTCAGTTTTCATGAGAGAAATCTGATCAATGGAGCTTGGTACTTGTATAACAGAGGACAGTCAAGGATGGTTCATCTTCCTAAAGTGCGTTAAGTCTGGATTAATTTCTTACTCCTTTCTCCACTGATGATTCCTCTGATCAATAAAGGGACCACATCAATGACCAATCTTTTGGTTCACCCCTCTAATGAAAAGGAAAAACAACATGGTATTATATAAAAATGTTATATTTGGCCCAAAACAGTATGCTTCACTTCTGTAGCAAGAAATATTTATGTTTGTTTCCAAAGCAACAGAAATGCTGTGCTAGATTTAAGTCAAATTAACAAAGGACGAAGAAGAACTGCAAATTCCCCTCTCTCCAGAGGTAGGAAACACTTATCCAGCACTGGTCATCTGGTGGTCTTTGAATTACATTCAAGGAGATTTCTCTAAATGTGTAATGGTGGTCAGAGCATTTCCTTTGAGAGATGAGGGTTCAAGATTCCTCAGGCAGAAAAGGGAAGTGCCGTTTCCTTGTCATCTCTTCCTGTGCTTTCCTGCTTTTGTGAATATAGCCTGAAAAAGGAGAAACCAAACCTATCTACCTAGCCCATGCCAAATCCAGAAACTGTGTTGGTGGGGCTCAATCAAATTTTCTGGTGAATAAAACTCATACATGCTAAATTTGCTTTCCCTATTCAGCATATAGAAAAGGATTTTGGCTTCTGTCATATCATAAAGTAAAATTGAATGGCAAAACTATTTCTTCTGTAGTTTCAGCAGGCTCCACACACCCCAAAAAAACCCACCCCCCTAAAAAAACCCTTTCAGACAATTAGTCTGCCCAGTAAATATCCCAAAGGTGTCTAATAAACTTAAAAGAGGAGCAAATGAGAGAGACCATGCTGAATTTGTTAAAACAGACAGATGGCTTGGACAGAAAAATAGCTCATTCTCTCCCTCAACTATCATGTTCTCAGCAAGTGTCTCTGTTGAAAAGATAAGCATGAGAAGATATAATAGGTTCTTAAGGTAACTAGGAACATATCAACAAAGCCGGTCTGGCACAGAGTTATAAACAAAAAAATATTGTGGTATTATTTGAAGGCCTTCCACATGCTGGGAACTACAGCCCCTGCTTTTTTGTTTGGAAGAGGTATTCATCACATTGTTGAATAAAATCTATCAGGAAATAAAACCTGTTTGGTTCAAGTTAGTCAACTGGCTGGGGACTATTCTAAATATTTTTGGAGAAATTTGGCACAAGTGTTAAACATCCACTTTTGTGAAGCATATGGTGTGGTGTAATGGGTTGTCTAACTGATTTTTAACAGATTGTTGGGTCAAGGAGATGATAACATCAGCCTTTTTTTCTCTTCTGAATTCACTGAAAACCTATTGGAGGGAAAACAAAGAATATTATGGGGGTGAAGAATAGAGTAAAAGAACATTTAAAATTGCATACGCATGGAAAAGAAAAATTAAGTGGCACTGAGACATTAAGAACATAGAAATCTAGTCATTTTTTAATGTATCTTAGGGACTGGGAAGAAAACCTTATATAGAAAATTATTTAGTTTTCAGAATCCCAAAAAGCCATGCAGTAGACTTGCATGTCACTCCTTTAATAAGTAGGAATTTTAAAAAGCTGCTATGATTTAATAAAGAAAAGCGTAACTCAAACTAATAAATATCAGTTTTAGACTGTCAGTCTTACAAAACAGCTAGAATAGATTAGTTCACTGATGTTCAGTGAGTGGTGTGTGGTACACAAGGATGTTGGCAGTTACTATAACTGGTCTGCAGCATCAAAAGAAATGCCATTCTAGTGTTTGCCCCCAGAAATTGAGGATATACAGGACATTTTGAGGGCTACTGGTGGTCTGTGACCTCAAAGATTTGAGATGCCATGGTTTTCAGATGTTTTTGCAAACTAATAATTTACTTTGGGGCCTTCAAGACAGTTTGTAGGGTATTAAAGTGACATAAATAGGTTGGGCTGAGTGTTTTCAAAGGGGTAATTATATTCCCAAGAATTAGACTATAATAGCATTATTTTCAGTGATGGCAGCCTGTGTCATCCTTTTACTTATGATTGCTAAATGTGTGGCAGGTTTTGTGTTTGTTCGGTGGCTGGTGCATCATGTACCTGCTGGTGAATGGCGTTCCTTGACATTACTACAATAAATTTTTTAATGTTATCAGTAACATACAGTAACAGGAACTGTATTGACTCCAGTAGAGCCATTTCTGTTACAGAACGCTATTTAGTATGTGAAGATGGTCAAAACTGTCTCTTTTTGAGAATTGCTAAGATTTTTCAAATTTGAAGTTATCTTTGATACTGTTGTACTGACATATCTGACCGAGATTAGAGACCTCCCTTTCTTGAAAAATGTCAAAGCTTCAAAGGTAAAACAAAAAAAAAATATTACTCAAATTTTAATCAGTTGTTATTCCTATTTATTTCGTTGGAATTTGCTTTTGTTAAAAAATGGCTGAGTACTTGAAAGTTTTGTTACTGAAACATTTTTCTTCATTGATATCTCCAAATTGTGAAGGTAACTGAGTATCACCATATCTTATATTTCATTAGCAAAGACAATTAACCTGATTGCAGTGTATAATCACCATTCAGCAATCTAGAGACAGAAAACAGCAACAAAGTCATGAGGCTGCTCTTTTCTAAATCTCATGCAGGGCAACAAATTGAACCCTGTGCATTTGAACAAGAATCACCATTATTAGAGAATAAATTTAGTAATATCCTGAGGTACTACTAGTGTTGAAGTAAAGGTCTCTTAATCTATTGGTGAGTTAATGTATCAGAACATTACACTTTATAACTAGTAGTCAAGGAAATAAAACCTGTCATGGGAGCTAAATAGTTAATGTTTTTTTCTGAAGTCTGTCTTACACCACAAAGAGAAAAGTTATAATACTAAGAATTTTTAAGTCTTCAAAATTGCAGAGCAGTATCTGTCTAACACACCTGGCATTTTTTTACTTGTTATTTGGAGAATGCTGTCTGGTTTTGCACAGTTTGTGCCATAAAATGTTAACTGTTCATCCTCCCTATTTTTGCTCTTTCAATTTTCTGCCTATACCTGTCACTCTGTTGCATTTGAAAAAACATCTACATTGAAGCAAGAAATGGAGATGAGATGGGAGCAGAGCTGCCAGAATCATACAAGTAGCCATTACCCGGGTCAACTTTTCCCAAGGTTATGTTTTTTTAAGGTCTCATAAGAAGCTTTTTAACTATTTGAAGCTGTTGGTTGACGTTTGTTCACAGCAACTTCTAATCAGCCTCACTTACAAGAAGTAGCTGAGTGCATGCCCATTCACATCGTACGGTGATAATTCTTTTCCTAATTCAGATAAAACAGCGTGATAAAGGAAAGATTAGGTTCTACCGGCCTAATTTGTTGTTCAATGAACGTACGTAATCTAAATAGAGATCTCATATCACAAGTAACATCAAACTGTCTGCTTTCATTTAAAAAAAGATTATAAAGCAGTTATCAGTCAAAAAAAAAACCCCAAAACCAGTCTGATAAAAAGCTCAAGGAATGGAGTGATAAAATATTGTTAAAGAGTTTATTATCTAATCTGGCCAACATTTACATAGGTACAAAGATAGGTCTTCACTGGTGGAACTCCAGTGGAGTTCTCTCAACTCTCACAGTGGAGTCCACTCTCCACTGTGGTTTCATTGCACATAATTTGAACTGAACTTGAGTTTACAGAGTGACAGAGTGGTTTAGAGGATGACTGAGCAGCATCAGGCCCCTGTCACTGTGCAGGTGTTGGAGTAGCATAGTCATAAATCCAATGTGCAATTCTGTACTTCTCGATTTGGGATTGTCACTATTTTACCTGCTTCCTCTACAACAATGAGACCATGGAAAAGTTATAATCCTTGCCCCAGAGTTGAAACTTCAGAAGTGGCATGATGAAAGGAAGCGATGACCAGAGGAGAGGGAGTGAGGGGAAGGAAGCAAGAGCATTACAGCAACATGTTGGTCCAATTATCTAGGGTAGTTTGGTTTCTGCTTAGTTATTTCCTTTTCTTTTCTTTCAAGACTTACACTGTGTGCAACAGGCTTCCTAGGGGATTTAGTCTGGCAAATGTTTTAACTGTCATAGCAGATACAGAAATATTTTAGATCATTTTTTTAATAGCTAAAAACCAGATCCTCAACTTTTTACTGCTTTCAGTACTTGGGCAATGTAAAACAACTGGGTAATGTCCCAAGGAAGACCTTCGACTGGCTTCTGCATTTTGGCTGATTTTCCCTTATATAATGGTCCCTGGTAGATAGTTGTGTTTGACTCAGGTCAACTCTGTTTAGCTCCTGAAGATACTCAGAAGATTCAGGAGACAGGTTGGCAAATGTTTTCTCTTGTTCATTCTAATATAGGAAATTAAATTAAAAGACCATTAAATGATTCACAGAAAGTGCTTAATGAATAATTGGAGTGGGGAAGAACTCAAAGAGGAAGAAAGTACATATCTTTATCTATCTATAAAGACAGATACTATCTGTCCACAAGGTAATAAGTGATGCTATCTTTAGAAAGCATTATCTATAACCAACTTTCTTTCAACATTTAATTTAGTGATCATAGTTGAATCTTTAGTATACATTGTAAAATATACAGACTTGACAAGCTGACTGAGCTATCAATGCTATTGCATCCTAACTTGGAAATTTCAGAGATTTTGCTATTTTAACTGTGCAAACTTAACACTGCATCGCTGTATTTTCTGCTGCTTATTCACATATGCCACAGAAATGCTGCTTGTAGAACGTTGCAAGTTGGAAAGTCACAGCTATTAGTTTATCAGATAAATAAAAGAAAGTTTGCAGCAATAGCAAAAGCCTCTGAGTATAAAAGAATATGCAGAAAGAATGTAATAAAACCAATTATGGAATGGAGAAAAAAATCTCCATACTGGTTCCGTCCTCTGGAGATGCAAAAATTTGAAGTAATAAATTTTAACCTTTAATGTAACATCATTCAGAAGCAAATCAGCCATAAGGAATGGCTGTCACAGCCAGAATACTTTAAACCATGATAAAATAATAGTAAATTGCTAATGTTACTGTATGCTAGGGGAGTTGCCTGTGGTTTCTAAGGTAAGAAGATTAATGAGACTCCAACTGCTAATGGCTAAGAGTAGGTATTTGACCTTAGTACAATCTGAGTCAATCAGAAGCTTGCAGAGAGTATCCTTGGGCTATTTTTCCATTGTTAGATGATCTGTCTTTGTGTACTAATAAAGCATTAGTCTTTCAGCCTGGCAGCGTGGTACAGGTATACAAAGAACAGCTGTAAGATTGTCTTAAGCCCTTTGTAAATCTCATCATAAGAAAGGAGGTTCTTGTTAAAACATACAGTCACAACCTTCAGTGCCACAGATATTCTGGATAGTGCTATAGGTCACAGAACCCCCTATAGTTTAGAGAGGCCCTTATTTCTATCTGAAGTACTCACTGAACTAACTGTATGGGGTTTATACTTCATCTTTTAGAACTGCATCTTCCCTTCCAGCTGGGACACACTGTATCATGACATAGGTAAACGTAAAATCAAGATAATGAAATCACTAGGTCATTAAACGTGCTTGGATTTCCCTGAGTATTTGGTTCTTGCAATTGTCACCCTCTCTGAGACAGGGGAAAACACTCCAGTTGCCAGCATTGGCACACAGTAGTACAGTTCCCATGGAGCAGGGGAGGGGTGGTCAGCTAACATCCATTCTGGGTCTTCTGAAAGCTTTCATAACACATTTCTACTTTTTCTGTAAAACAAATATTCTCTGCTTCTACAAGACTAAATGAAAGGAAATTTCAGTGATGAGAAATTGTACTCCTTAATATTTTCATTATTTATATGTGAGAAACCCTTTTACAAAGCTTTCTGGGATTTTTTTTTTATTTATTTATTTTTTACAAACTTGTGGTCAGGAAAAGGACAGGTTTATTGAATGCCCTTTATAAAAGTAAAATTGTTTTTTGGCTTGCAGGAGGTCATGCAAGTAATTAACTTCAATCAACAAGAAGTGTCAGGAGTCCAGGGGAAATTATCCAAGTACATTTCTCGAGATTTTAGTGATAATTGTCTGCTCATCATGCACCAGTTCTTTAAGGAGCTTCTAAAGATAACTGAAAAAATTTCTTGCCTGTTGAAAAAAAGGTTTGGTTATTCTGGATATGTCTTAGTCCAGTCTTCAGCAGTTAATTTAATTTTAATTAGGAATTTAGCATTATACTGCTGTATAGCCTAAAAGAATATTGTCCAATTTGATGATGGCTTTTTATTAATGACTGATCGGGTACTTTTGTTAACAATCTGATTTTTGAACCATTAGGCTACAGTCAAATCGCGTTTCCATGCTTTTCAATGAAATGTTTAAGTCAAAACTAATCAGGTGGCTCCTGGTGCTGAAGCATTTAGATAAACTTTACTATTACTAGATTCCAAATTAGTCACACATTTGGCAGCCCTGAATAAACTCACAGAAATTATTCAAAGTGTAAAGCAAAGCCCTTTGGAAATTCAAGAGTAATACCCAAGCAGAACACTTTCTGCATGTTACAATCACACAATCCTTATTCTATTATCTATTAAATACTTGTGCTTACAAAGCAGTCTGAACTCTTTGGCAATTGGCTTTATTCAAGCCTGTTGGCCTCTTCTGTAGTCAATGACTCTTTAGGCAAGAAAGTTTAATTAATTTGAAAGATCTGCTTTTTGTCTGCACCGAGATTTTCAGGCCTGTGTATAGAATACATGCATAATGTCCTGCTCTTTTAAAAGGTGAATTAACAGTAAAGTTCCTTACAGTGTAGATAGAATCTGAAATATAGTTTGCAAAAATGGCACTGTGGGAGTCCGTGCTTGGTACTGCATTAAGCTTTCTGAAGCAAGGAGCTGCCTTTATATTTCACACCTGTAAGGTGCTAGGAGAATGCATGCCCGACTGCACACTGTTACTGCTTACCCCACTGCCATAGAACTGACACTCGTCTGTGAAGCAAACACCTTGAAATGATGAACCTATGTGTGTTGATAACTCAACCTGGGCTTGAAATGTCAACATGAACATGCTACTTTTGGACCGTTCCTTATGATTAAGTTTCTGTTGGAAAGACCAGGCAGCCCCAACATGCAAACCATTCCCTCAATTGATGTAGTTGGTAGGAACTCAGTGAAAAATTTTGTTTATGATGCACCAGGAGAAATAGAACCAGGATCACCATAGCTATTATCTATTATAGCTGTTATTACCAGTAGCTATGTTGTCTCCTAAACTGACAGCAGTAAGCAACAGTTGGATTTTATTCCATTTAAAGCGGTTGATATGACTGAATATCCACAGGGAATATTTCAGTTGTATCACATGTCTCTGTCTTAGAGAGTCATTTTAAATAGTACAAGCAGAGGATTAGAGTTAAATGATTCATTCATCCAATATACAAACCCAAAACATATAGCGTAATAGACAAAATATGTAAAATAGGAGAGGCTTATATGAGAGCATATTGCTGAAAGCTAGCATGGAATGCCATGGTGATACTTCAAGAGGCTGACAGGATATAATTTTACTTATTGGAGTTTTTTGTATGTATTAAAATATTAAAACTTTCAGCCAGTTGGCTTAAATCTTAACGTGGAATAAAAAGAAGCAACTCATCTTGTTCCCACTTATACCCACGTCCAAACTTGGCTTATTATTTTGGAGTCTTAACTGGGCATCTTTTTCATGATCCTCACATTTCAACATGGAGAATCAAAAGTAAGTTGTCTAGGGAGTATTATTAATGGATTTTTAGATCCCATGCTTTCAAAGAGTAAGATTGGTTATATGTTCCTTCTGTTGGTATAAAGAGTTGCTTTAGAAGTACTTCCGTGTTAAATGAGTGTTGATTTACTTGTCTTCCCACTAAAAAAATAGCTTTATCAGACCACCTTGTTCTTTGTTACTTCTAAGTTTCCCTGACATATTTATGGCCCAGAAAAGGAATCACTATTTGGTAGTATAATTGCAGTAATTCTGTGAGTTGCTCACAGTTTGTGTTTTTTTCAGGAAAACAGACATAGATGTGGGATAAGCAAAAGTACAAGCTAATAATGAATTCTGCCAACCCCCAAACAACTAGGGACAAAGAAATGAAGAAGCATGAATATATATTAATTTGTTGAAAACTTTGCTTCCCAAAATACAGTAGGAAAAGATTATTCAGATGTGCTTAGGCAGAATTTCAATGTTATGTGACTGTGTGTGGAGATTAATACTACTATAACTGTTAGCATATGAAAGGGAAGTTAGGTGAACAGTAGAGAAATGTAGAGAAATTTCATCAAATGTGTCTTTTTATACAGAAACATGTGGTCTTCAGTCTTTGATCCCTTAAAACAAGAACTGCTATTTTTTATGGCTAATGTATAAGAAATCAAACTGCTCTTCTGTTAAAGCTAAACTGAAGAAAATAAAAAATAAATATGTTTCATGCATAATAACAGATTGAAGACAGAAAAATCATGGTAGAGCAATAAAAATGGCTTTCAAGTGTCTTCTAAAAACATCAAGAACAAGTAAACCAGATATGAAATGGAGAAAGTAAAATATACATATAAGACTGAAATTGTAATTATCATACAGGAAGAAGAAAGCTAGTTAAGTCATTAAACAAGTACCCTGTTTGTAAGGCAGTTTTCTCATTAGAAGAAAGAGTGGAAGAATGTAAGAACACCTAATATTTTTCACTAGCCTGTTGCTAAAGAGGAATACTAAATTAAATATTGTTCTAGAGACAAAGTCAGGGCATACCCATTTGAATTAATAAATTTAAAGAAACTGCCTTTTGATCCTAATATACAATGTATTATCGAGACCTATGGTATTTCTATTAGTCTTCTACATACTGGAAAGCAATATTCTGCCTTCCTTATTATGAAATGATCTACTGATAGAGATCTTTTGATGGATTCTGTGCTTTCAGAGAAGAGAAAAAAAAAGAAGGGAAGAATACAAGTCATGAGGCAATGAGCAATCAGCATGAGTTGCTGATTGCTAGCAAATCATGATAAATTGTATAGGGGCAAAGTTTTAATTAGTAAAGAGTATGCTTTGCTTTTCATGATGATTTAGATGTTGATGTTGATGACCAACAGTGGATCCTAGCATCTATGACTCCATCTGGTCAATTTTGTGAAGCAGTTTAGAAGCAGTTTTGCAATAAATAACAGAGTCAACAAGAGTCGAATTTGAATCAAATGTACTTTTTTTAGTAGTGAGGCTTTAAATTGTTTTTCATAGTAGAGAAATGCTGACTCTTCACTGGAACTTGTCTTTAAATGTAAATTACAAGTGAATCCTAGTCCCCTTTTAAATATCTTATTTAATGGCAATGAGGTATTCTCTCTTAAAATGTGTTTCTTCCTAATAAGCTAGTCACAACTATCGTGAACACTGTCAAATGATGCCTACGGAAAGTATGAGTCATGCACAAAATAGTAGGCTGCCCCAAAAACTCTATCAACAGGATTGTGCTTTGACCTGAAGTCCATGTCTAGGATGAGAAAATTAGTGGAGTCACAAAGCTCTTCTTTTTTTCTTTTTTTTTGGTCTCTCTGCTGTGTGCTAAAGTTGATACTTGCAACATGACCTCTTATCCTCGGGAAAGTAAACCAGGGTAGCAGTTCATTTCACACAACCTACTGAGCAAAAATCAGGTGTTAATGGTCTGGCTAGAACTGAACCAGTGACCTAATAGTGATAGGATGGCTCCTTGAACCATCTAGGTCCAACACCTCTAAGCCACAGATTCCTGTAGTTCAAAATATACTTTATTGCAAAGTATAGGACAAAATGAGAGTCTTTTCTTTTTTCCCCTAGAAATTTCCTTTTGCAGCCTGTAAGTGTTTATGCAGCATATAGAAAGTATCTTTGCTTTTTTGTCTGGATTATTAATAGCCCCTTATAAATGAATGTGTTTTTCTTATTCCGTTATTACTTATAGTTATTAATGTTTGGGGGTTAATCCATCACTGATATTGGATTTAGCAGCTTGGCATTATATTATATCATGTTATCTCAGTGCATAAAGGAAGAGTCTTTTAAAACATTATTTCAGCTTCTTTGCTTGTGGGAATAGTAATGTGTATGAATGCAAGTAATGAGACTTCACAGCCTAAGTGATTCTTTCAGAGTCCAGTTGTATATTGGTGGAAAACAGTGAGAACTCTGAATGCATTTTACCATCAGTTGCTGTCCATAAGTTTTCAAATTTTACTTTCAGATATGGAACTAAGTGCCTGATATTCTTACTTGAATATACCTGATATTCTTACTTGAAGTGCGTGAGGTCTTTAAGGGAGTGTGTCTGTTCTGACATTTCAGTGTATGGGGCATTCAAATGTTCATGAAGCAGAGTACACTTAGAACCTTAGATTATAACCTTTAAGTGGGTAGCTAGTTTGTTATTCAGTAGAGTTTCCTAAAAATAATGTTTGGTGTCTTCTTAGATGACTGTGTGTTGTGTTTTCACTTAATTCAACTCAAGTCTAATGGCAGCTTTGTAAAATGGTCTAAAATGATTGCATTGAAATGCATTTTACTTAGAAAACCCCTTCCCACTGATGTCAGTGGCAAAACTCTCATTAGGTTTGGTGGGGTCAAGATTTTATTCCTCATTTCCTGTGGGACAGAATAGTATTTGAAAGAGCATATAGGACTTCAACACAAAAATGTGGATCCAGACTTCCAGCTAACATCTGAGCTTCTTCTGTTGGCAGCATTATGACTCTCAATCTGAAGTAATTTGAATTTTCAGATTCTGTAATCAAATTTTTGTATGTACACAAAACTTAAGTTTAATCTGCAGACTGCAACACATACCAATTTGAGGCCTGTATCTCTTCAAAATGTGGAGAGGATCTTTCCCTTCTTCACTCTTTTATAGTTCGCCGTCCTGCCAGTACTCTAAGACTGTATCTGCATTAGCAAACAGAGTTGTGATAATGGATCTGCAAAGTAAAATAACTGGTGCTAGAGACACAGTGACCACACTTCTAACATTTTAGGAGTTTTGCCTCAGGTTAGCTCTAATCCATGCCATAGATGTAATGCCCACTAGCAGCATATGGCATTAAGTGAGCTCTTGGGAATACATCTTTCAGTTCAGTTTCATGAGAAAAGAGTCAAGTTCATGCTCCAGACTATGTCACAATGTGAACCACAGCACGGTAGGTGAAGGTGGCTAGGGGTTCTGCTTCAAAAGTGCAGTTTTGCTCCAAACTATGGTGCTCATGTTGATGCATCCTGACAATTTTGTCTTCTCCATTTCATGTGTTTATATTCTTTTGTAGATTCCGATTTGTCTGTGGCATCATTTGTACAAGAGCTTCAAGAATTCAGTGTCAAGAATTCATTTCCATGTCTGTTTATTCATTGTCAAACTACAGTGTATACTAAATCTGAGCTTTCTTCTCTGCAAAGAACTCTTGCTCATGAAGTCATTGATCTATAAACACAGTGCAAACATGATGGGCACTGGTTTTGAATTATTTAGTATTGTTTATATAACTTATTTGAAATATGTACACCAAGTTGTCATATGCAAAAAGAATCCTGCAACAACTTCTCAAGTCTGATAATTTGCACACTGTAAAACAGGTAGGCTGTGATTAGAATGATGGGACTCAGCTTGAATGAGTGAAAGCTTCAGATCCATGAATGCAAAGTATTTAGCTTTTTCCCTGAAAAGCTGGCTGGTCTGGTCAAAGCAGTAGTTTTTAGCAGTATTTTTTAGCAGCCATACAGTTAAGAATTTCACAAGGATGAAATGGTCTTGAAAAGTTTCTTGGGTCTATCAAGTAAACATACTTCCTTCAGCATTAGGCGTTCAAGTTATCGCATTCTGTTTACATTATTTAAGCCACAGATATTTATTCAAGGTTCATCTCTGGTTTTGTGTTTGAATTCCTATAAGAACCTACTGCAGTTCCCCAGAGGATTAATGTAGTGTGGCATCTTCTCCCTTGCTTGTACATCAACCTACAGGAAAATGTTTTTGACCAGTATTTACCACATAGCAGTGCAAGGATGACAACAGGCATTAGTACCTTCTACAGGGTCTTTGAAGAACCACAAAGCTTCCTTGAAAGAGTCCAATGTTTTGGGTTGAAACATAAAGGGAGAGTTCAGAAATTTCTTTGGATTTTCTTGTAAAATTTGCTTTCGGTCATTAATCCATTCAGTTTAATTTTGTAGTTTCTTTGTTAAACAAGGTAGAGTTTAAACCTTTTATTTAAAAGAAAAAAAAAAGTATTTAAAGCCATATTACTTGAAAAAAAAAACCACCAAAAAGCCACTGTTCTTGCACATATTTATATTTTATCTACTTCTTCAATATTCCCTTTATTTATGGATTATTGTTAATCATAGTATTGTGCACAAGGCTAGACATGAAATACCTGCTACAGGTAGCAAGATCAACTGGAAAAGCGGTGACAAATGTGACCATGGCCCAGCTTCCCCCTTCCAAAGAGCAGCAGAGCACAGCACTGGCCCTGGGCATGAACTGTTGGAAAGGAAGGAAAAAGTCCAGAAAGGAGAAAAGTTGTCAGATACAATATATGGGACTTTTGGGGACAGAGGTAGGACAGTAAGAAGGTACTTTTTAACAGCTGTTCTGCTCCATAAACTAAGAACGTTGGAAAATATTTTTTCTTAAGAGTTCATAGACTGTGTTTTGGCATGTCTTCAACCTTCCAACAAAGCAGTTTTTGGAAAAGTCCTTATTTCTTACCATAGATCTCTATGGGAGACCATCATTCTTCCCCCTCCATTATAATCTAGGAGAGCAGGAACTGCTTTTTTATGCAAGTGCAGGAACAATTAGGTGCAATTTCTATGTCACATCGTGTAGCTGTATGCTGGATTTGGCAATGCAGCAAAGATTCCTTGTATGGTGTTTCTTTTTAAAACGCTAAATTAAAAAGACAAACAAGAGTGCTTTATATCAGTAGACGGTAAAGCCAAAAGTAA
The DNA here is from genome assembly GCA_002844005.1 of Limosa lapponica baueri. NCBI lineage: Eukaryota > Metazoa > Chordata > Aves > Charadriiformes > Scolopacidae > Limosa > Limosa lapponica. Next base: position 162,698 of record KZ506077.1, on the reverse strand, counting down.
TACTACATTATTTTCTGTTCAACTTGCTCAAGTACTAGTATCCAACAGTACTGCAGTACTTAAGGGAAGATATTACAAACAGTATTCAGCTGAAGTGTACAGTGGGTTATTGCAGTTTAACAAAGATGAACTTTGCTTGATTTCAAGGATTTCTCCATTTTCTTTATATCCAACTTAATGTAGACTTCTCAGCATTATTATCATAAAAGTGGCCCGTGGGGACTAGGAATGAAGCCTGACAGATAGATTTAAAATGAAAGGAGACCCTTGATAGGATTTTGTGACTACAAAGGAATTTAATAAATAGCAGAATGATGATTCACTGATGTAGAGAAAGTTACTGAATTCTAAGATTCACTAGAAGAGTTCCCAAAGAAAGGCAGCAGCTTCTGCTGATAGAATGATTTCCTGCTGTTATTTCTGCTCCTACTTCACGCCTTCATTTGCACCTAAACATGAAGCTTCTTTTTCCTGTTTTTAAAATTTTGAGTTCAGAAGCATGAGAATTTTAAAACATCTGAGTTTCAAAATATCCTCCATTCCATCATCTTGGGCATTGGTAGGAAGCCTGCAAAAGTTTGTGAATAATCGAGATACAAAATTTCAACTTCTTCAAGCTCTGTGGGATAATTGATAGAGATGGTGATTTAGGCAGCCTTCACACACGGACTAGTAAGAAAGTGTTATTTGTCAAGTGTTTCAGTCACTGAAAAATAATGAAGTGCTTCATGATCGTGGCAATTGTATGTCATGGCTTTGTCCCACACAGTCTGAGAAAAAATTAAACTTTAATCAGTAGTTTTGGCAAGGTCCCTGATTCTCACTGAGAATTTGTTGGCAACTTAAATACAGGGAAAAAAATAACATAAATGCTAAACTTAATAGTGGGACAAATAACACACTAGCATGTGATATTAATTTTGGTATTTAATACAAAAGTCAGTAAATGTGTTTCACGACAGTGAAGATTTTCCAGCATGCCAAAGGTTTCACCGCTGGCACATAGCAACTACCAGTCAGTGTTGCTATAGAATTTAATTCAATATTGTTGTACAGTGCTGTACTTCCTTTATACTAGAAGGCTACTGTATTTACCCTGCAGTTTCTCCTGGCTCTGGGAGGGAAACACATGGCAGAGAGTACTTAGGGATTCTGCTCCCATGATGTTGCCAGAAGGTCATGCAGCGGCAACGAGCTTTTACCCATCTGGAAGAGAGAGGGCTAGGAAAAAGAGCTGATCCAAATGCCCAACTCCTTGGCAATAATTACTGAGCTAACAGGTCTTTCTCTTTTCACTTATGTGATGCTTTGTACATTAGGTTACACTTTATTTTTGGTTCCCAAGTAGAAATCTATCTCAGAGAGGCATCCATGAGACAGTGCTAGGGAATGGTACAGCTGCAATGCAAACAGGTCAAAAGCCAACACAATGTGCTCACCAGGACATTACATGGAAGGTAATTTTTTGCTGAAGGTGGTGTAGAAGGTAAATTGTGAGGCAAATTATATAACTTCAACATCTCAAGGAGCACAAGAATCTGCTTTGAGTTAGAAGCTGGTAAATACATTTTCCACTGGTGCAGTCCAGGTATGACTCAGCGTGAAGTAGCCCTTAAAAGACGAATATGAGAAGATGTGCATCCCCCTAAATTTAAAAAACAGTTACATCTCATTGCTAGAACTGGAAAGTAACAGTAAGATCAAGTGCCAGTTAATGCATTGTTTATACACCCCAAAAGCAGTACTTCTATTCAACTACGTTCTGAATACATTGCATGCTTGAACTACAGAATGACATTTGGTATAGGCATTATGAGCAAAAGCATTGGTAAGAAATCTCTTTTCTTTTCTTGGCCCAGGCAGTAAGACACCTGTCCCATGGCAGGAGGCAGCAGGCACTCTCATTATTGTCTATTTGTTACAGTGTGAGAAAGTATGACCCCCATTTTTTACAGATGGAGAGCCTGGAATTGCAAGATTAAGAAACTTGTTCAAAGCCTCAGGGGTTCCATACTCCTATTTCCGAATCTGAGCATTTAAATTACAAACTCTCCCTTGGAAAAAAGAAAGTTCTTTTGTCATGTAGAGATGAAGGGCATGATATTCCTCTTATGTACTTCACTGTGAATCACGAATTATTCCATTGCAGTGAGTGGACTTATCTGGGTAACTCTGGCAGCATAAAACCGAAACTGTGGGAGATTTTTAAAAGCATCAAAGAGATTTAGAAGCACAAATCCTTATGAGTCTGAATGTGCCTTGTGTTCCTAAGTGATTTTGGTGCTACAGAAGCTGCCGTCCCATATTGCATTATCTCTTTCTAGGTGGTCATTTTGTCTTTTGCTTATTATTTGGTTCAGAGCAAAACAAACAGAGACCAGGCAGAAATAAAGCAGGTTCTTTACTTACCTATAAAGGCTCCTTTTTGTAGAACATAATAGAAATCTACAGTATTAAAGTGATAAGATGAAGATGTTTGAAGTATCCTCATCTTGGGAAATGACTCTACTGTGGCTGTTTCAAAGACAGCAATTTTTTCATATATACATAAAATGTGTTTGTGTGTGTGTAAACTGATTAAGATAGTTTTCCATTCATCACCTCTAAAAATCTTCCTTTGCTGCTGCTCATTTTAGCAGGAATAAGCAGCTACCATACTGCTACCACTCCTCCAGAGGGACAGTTCTCTGACCTTGTTTCCCCTGGCACATATATAAATTTCTGTTACTATAAACAGCAAAACAAAAATTCCTACTGGAACAAGACCATGTACCCAGTTCCCTGTGGGGATACACCAAGAAAACAATTACCTACAAAACATTAGCTGCATTGTTCCTTGAATTGCTGAAAGGAAAAAAAGACTGTGGTGTTGAGCAGTGAATAAAAACTGAGCAAAATGGAAGAGAATTGCTTGAAATTATTCTGATGCATTGAAAAAAAATATATGCAATTGCAGTAAAATTCTGCCAATAAGCAGAAAATAAACTCCTAGAGAATTTTAAGTGGATAATGGAATATCTGATGATCAGTCCTTTAACTGCCTTTGTATTTCGGGATCTAAATTGTGTTGTTTAAGTCAACAAGTATGACTTAAAATCCTCCTAAACAAAATGAGAACTGCTTTTTTCTGTACTTGCTTAAAAACTGTACTTGGTATTTTTGTAAAGAAACAGAATACTTTTTTTCTGAAAAGTAACTGCATTGGAATAGTAAGTGCTTTTGGCCTTTCCTCAGGAAAAAGCTATTTGGCATCATCTAAGTTAATTAAGAAACCTCCTTGCTTCCTTGAGTGTCTCACTGTTTAATTAGGGTAATGTATGCTGGTTTGTGTTAAATTGAAGTTCACCCAGTAGTTTTTCAGTTAATAACGTGTAAGATAACATCTGGGTTTTGTCTTTTTGTCTGTTTTGTGTGTGATGGATCGTGATACACAGCCATGAACGAGGAGTTCATTCCGTTGTTATTGTGGCATGTCCCAGTAAGAGTCAGGATGAAGTGTGGTGAAGTCGCAGTAATTCTGGTTTGTCTCTAGCACTCTCGCAATGGATTCCTGTGTGATGTCAGTGGCAGAGGCCAGTCAGTGGCAGGGTGCAGCCCTGCAGAGGACTGCGACAGTTTTATACACAGCGATGCTTTCATTTCTTCTTGCAGCCATTTTAAACACGTCCTTCAATAGTGAAAAGCGGGAGGGATTTCTCTTTAGCGATCTCACTTTTATTAATACTCCAATGGGTTTAAAGTCATAGATCTTTTCTGTTTTCTCATTCTGCAGTAACTTTCCTAGGAAAAAGACAAAAAAACCTGTTGTTTGAAGAGGTTGGCTTTCTACCATATTCATCAGTACAGAGTTGTCCTTTTCCTGAGTAAGTCCCTCAGATACTCATCGATCATCAATTAGTGACTTTTATTCCATATCCAAGAAGCACTAACTGAAAGGCTCCATACTGTCTACAACTTAGTTGACTGAGTTTGTAAATCACCCAAGGCTGGATGCATCTATGACTTTGATGGGGAGCTAAAGGGGAAGGATTTCTAGCCGTGCAGTTCTTTCCTATATTGTAAGATTAGGCACTCCTTTGGACAATAACAGAACAATGTTCAACCTATTCCTATAACACACACACATGCATATATGAAGTTTATTCCTGCAAACCTGCACCTATATACAGTCATGACAGATACAGCCTAGGTGTACTAGTTATCTTTGTTGTGTCCTCACTGGAATCTAGGGTTTGGTATTTGATTGCCTTCCAGTAAGTGATTTAATAAGCTAATTATTTTTTAGAGCAAAAAATTCCCAGAACTGTGCCTGCATAAGCAATTTGGCCAGGATTTCTTCCCATCAGCACTGTGTGCAGTCAAACATTTTCTGAATTGCTAGCAATTTTGCATCTCTTCTGAACAACTTACCTCCAAATGAAACAGAATGGGATAGTTGTCCAGTTTTTACTGGTGGGTATGGATACAAGCACAGGTAGACAGCATGTTAGGTGTGGCTCCCTAAATGGTGTGCTGATATCACACTCTAGTGTTTTGAAAAAACTGCTTAAATTAATTGAACTTGTCACAATGAGGTCAGACATACTGAAAAAGAATTTGTGATTTTATTGAGGAGTCCCTGGACACCTATCAGTTCTGAAGACACCTACTTATTTTTCTAAATAAATCTATTATTTTTCTATATAATATCTAAATAAAGGGGGTTTTAATTTCCTAGGTAGATGAGGACCTGCCTTGCCTAACACCATTTGAATGGTCAATTCTTGCTGTGAGGACTTGGCTGGGGGAGGAGGACTTCTGTAAGCACCAACAGGTGCAATGACATGTTGGATGGCAAGTAAAGCCAATTTTTCAGCATTGTCAGAGAGGATAGGATTTTTTACAAAGGATCCAGCATTTACAATATTATGTATGCTGCCTGTCTAAACCTATGGTCACTTGGCACTGAACCCCTAGCAATATTGGCCAAGTAATTTAGATGGCACATGTGTTCAGATGGCACAGCTCCACCCAGGCTCAGAGTCAGCCAAGAGATCATTCATCTAGGAGCATCAAGTGGTGCTGTAGATAGTAGGGTTTCAAGCCAAAAAGAAGTTTCCAAACAGCTGTCTGTCCCTGTGTCACATACATATAGCTAAAATGGTATGTGATTGATAATCTAGTTTTTCCTTGGATTATTTTTCAAAGTATAGCCCCTCTGTAGATGTAGATATCTTGACCCTGAGTGCAGAGCTGGTGATTTGGTGGGTCAGGAGAAAGTATTAGAGTCTCTGAGGCCTTTTCATTTTTTGATAGCTGAGGAAACAGAATAATCCCTGTCCTTCTTTTCTAGAACAAATGACATAGAGGACTTCTGCTGCAAATTCCCCATTGTTATCTGTCAAAAGCAATTAGTAAGAATATGAAATGTGTAAAGTAGTTTAGGGGTTTGAGTAGCAAAGCTTTTTGCAGGTCTTGAGTTTTAGGCATCTCTGGTATACAATGAGGGAGATCAGCATTTCAGTAGTAAAATTCATGCTCATGACATTCACACTCATCCTTGAGAAAGAAAAGCTTTTAAATACACCCTCATGAGTTGCCTTTGCTGTGCAACCCAGAGCTCTAGTTCTTTGTTCTGAATTTAAGGAGTTATCATGTGCCTGATTCTGAGAAGGTGAAAGGTAGCAGAGCTGCACGGACTTCAGTGAAACTGCCGATATAGACCAGGCAACAGCACCCTGATGATTTAACAAGGTGTGGGGGAGGAAAAAAAATTTAAACTAACCATAAAAAGCAGGATTGGTGAACAGATATACAGGACGAGATATTCACAATGTGAGAAAGTAGAGTGCTTGCCCAAATAATGTGGCAAGCTCTTTCAGACAAGACACCTGCTGCCGTGCCAAAAGATTTCACTTTTTCTTTGAAGAAAAATGCTAGCATCAGGAAAGTTAGACCTATGGTTGCTTTGAAAAAAATTTCTAAGATTAAACGATGGGAGCAGAAGCCCAACACAAAATATACCAGGCAGAACACAGATAGGTCACAGACACAGGAAAGTGGATTATGGGAAGTCTCTTCGCTCTTATGAAGCAACTGATATTGGCTGTTGCTGGACTCCTCCTTGCAGAGTTCTTAGGCAAGCCATTTCACACAATGTCTGCACAACAATCTGAATGGGGTCAAATTCTAAATTTCATCTGGTTTCTGTACTACCAGCTAGTGTTTCATAGCCCTCCAAGTGTTCTGGGCAGCACTGGGTGGCCCAAAGCCATGCTGAACCATACCACCATAATGTTGGTCCCCTGGCTGATGTAGGTCATAATAAGATTTAATAATAAGAAGAAGAATAAGATTTAATAATAAGAAGATAAGAAATAGACTGTTTTCCTTTCAGATTTCAGGGTGCTTCGTGCAAACAGTTTCATAGTCTTCTGTGTCCTCATCTATTTTTTTCATATTGGAATGATTTGAAAAGGCACTTTTTAGAATATCACACTGATAGAAAAATGTATAGTTTCTTTCTTTCGTTTAGTTATATATTTGGCCAATTTCCACAAAGTGACAAGTTGAATAATGGCAGGAAGGAACAGGGGGGACAAAATTCTTATTTCCATTAAAAAATTACAAACTTCAGAGTGGAAATAATATTGTTAAAAATTCATAATACCTTAGAATACCAGAAATGTGTGTTGACATTGGAGTTTTCATCTCAGAAGAGCCCATCCGAAGCAAATTTCTTGATTGTTCCCACTCACTGCACTTTGATTCACATCGTAGCATGATCTGAGGGTACAACAATTGGCCTTTTTTCCTGAAGAAATTAAACTGGACAATGAAAGTCCAGGAGCTCATATCAGGCATTTCTGCTGCTAATGAGCACTCAGTCCACAAGACAGACTCAAGCTGGTCTGAAATAAAGCCCCTGAAACATTAATAGTGTGGACATTGTGTCTCCCATAACAACTGTTGGACTTTTCAGATCTGTTAGATTACACTAGCAAAGAAAGCTGCTCTCAATCCAGAGACATGAGTAAAAGGAATTAGGATTTTGAGTTTATACTGTTGAGTTGAAGTGGTAATTTATGTTTTTCAGTGATGGTAGTTTACCTCTACAGAAAATAGGATTATGCCTTTTTTTTAACTGCAAACATCCCTACAGCAGTCCTTAGACTACAGTTTGGGTTTCAGCATCTGTCTCCTGCTTGCAACAAAGAGACAGTTTTCTTTCCAGCAAGAGGCACTTTAATGACTGGTCAAATGTACTAACCATCCCCTTCCTGCCTTAGGCCTTGAAACTAATTTAGAAAGTCATTAACCATTCAGTAATAGGAAAGCATATGCCACATTATCCAGTGCATGCAAAATCAGGTAAGAGCTTCTGCTCTACCATTGGAAGAGCAAATTAAATAAATATATAGCTAAAATAGTTCATAGTCCTAAAAGAAGTCTGTGTCCTGTGAGTGTGAAGCTGCAGCATCTGTGATAAAGCAAAAATGCATATATCTCCATTTAGTTCATATATATATAATTAATTGTGAGATGTTCAGTCTTGCTGATGATTTGATCCATTCAGCAAGAATGCACTTCTCACAGTACCTTACACATTGCCAACTCACAGTGACTGTTCCTTTTTTTCTTTCAATGCTGTGAATTAAAAAAATTGCACATTTGCATCTTGCTCATGAGTTCAAAACCAGTCTTCCCATTCTGCTGGTGTCTGTGAACTTGTTCAGATTTAGTGCTCTGTCTTTTATCGTTGCTTGCTATGCAACTTGGATTTTCCTGTGGACTGAATGAAAAAATGATAGGATGTAGTCTTTCTATTTAATTGCATAAAGCCACACTCATTCTGACCTCAGCGTTATCTCCTGGAAAATGTCAACAGCCATATAATCATAGAGGGGTACACATCAGCGAAAAAAAGAAAAATTATATTAAAAATTACCCACCACTTATTGCTTTAATTTACCCTCCTAGATCTTGTTTAGCAGAGCATTTCAAAACAATTTTTCAAAGAACCTTAGCAAAAATAAATGAAGACATTTATTCAAGGAGAAATTTTTGTTTGAAACTATTTGCATATTCAGTATAAAACTGAAATAGATTCTTCTCCACTTGTCAGATGAAAAATTAGCAAATGTTTCAGTTATTAATTATCTACAGTAACTATTTGCTGAATGAATAATATTTTTTATTAATTATGTATCCAAGATCCAAGAATGCTTTCCCAGCTGTAGTTTCAATTCCCAGTTGATGCAAATTGGCTTTGCATCACTGAAAACAAAACAACTATATCAGTTTACACCAGCTAAAGATCTGGCTCCAGAAATGCAGGGCAGCATTGAGATTTCAGACCTGCTGAGCAACATTCAGCTCTCCATATTAAAATATTTTAAAATTTTCAAAAAACACCAGAAAGGGCCTTGGTTTCTGCAGTAAAAAGCTCAAAGCCATATGCTTCTGAGAACTCAATACCAACTGAAGGCTGAATCCTCCAGGTATCTCAAAGGGATGGGGGCGTGTATTACAGTAAAGATAGTATCTCTGGCTGCAGAGCCCCAAACACGCCCTTACTCCTACCAGCTTCCTTTCGCTCACTTAAAAGTGGCACAGCACTACTTGAAGAAAAACGTGGTACATCAATTTATTTAACTTAAAACCAGTAATAATTCGTGAATCCAAGAATAACACATGGATACTACTCTCCTATACCTTTATCCTTTTTTTTTCACTAATCTCTTATTATTATAACTGAAAAATCTACTCAAGTAACTAGTCTAAGGTCCTGATTTTCTAATTTCATCATTTAAAATGTAATTTGGATCTCTTCATGGAGAGAGGTTGACATTCTTTCTTATTCTGCCTGTCCTGTAGCTTCTGCCTTAGAGGTAGAAGGGAAAACTGGACTGTAAATAATTTTCCAAAGGTTACGTGGTGGAAACAAAGAAGGTATAGGCTTATATAGACCTTTGTCACTAAAACAAATTGCAGAACTGAAACAGGTCTGATTCTTTAATATTTTTTCCCTTTCTTTTTCTGGTACTTGTTCAGTCTTCATGGCTCAAAAGTGAGTTGTAGAGAGTGCCTTGAAAATCTTCAAAACATGTAGGCCAGTACTGAAATGACACTATGACTTTGTCACAGTGCTTTGTAAAGACAATTTTGTTGTACTACTAAGAAAGAGCAACTTGAATTAAACAGGAGCAAAGTCCACAGTTAAACTGTGGAGCTATAACAGTCCTATTCCTTATGTTTCCTGTCACTAAGTCTAGTGAATGTGATTTAAGTTGAATACAGGAGAAGAAAACAAGTAATTTCTTCTGATTTAGACATTGTGAAGTGCTAATGCAACTTACCCATTTTTAAGAAGATGCTGTGGGTAGCAGATAGGCAGGCTACTGTTTGTGGTAAATAAGAGTCATATCGCCCTGGTAACATGCCAGGATCTCAAAGACTGTAGGAAGCACAGCTAGATAATGTCTCACTTACTAGTGTTTTAGTGCTGAAAGGTTGTTTTACATTTCTTTTTACTTACTAATTAAAATTTCAGTCTTCCTTCCTCAGAAAGATGTTGAAAATGAAAAGATATTCCTCAATTCTGAAAACATTATCAGAAGTTTCCAACAGTCAGTCAGACTCCCAGGACTTGCTGTGAATGGCTGATACTGTTTATCACCTGGGTATCTGAGTACCTGGCATGCTGTAGAGCTAAGTGCTGCTCTTTCTAGCAGAATGATATGGCACATACAAAATTTTTTTTGAAAGCTTAGTAATAAGAAAAAAATGTTTCTCATTTTTTTATAAAGCATTCCAAGCATTCAAGGTAATACTGAAGGTAGTCATTTTCCATATGATAGTTCTCCCTGTGTCAGATAATGATTTTGCAGTCTTTGAAATCCTGACTCAAAATTGCTCTATATGTTTTTATTATTATCATTTTTTCCAAAAAGCTTTACAAAGGAAAGACAACATGAGCACACTGCTTTTATTGTGTGGGCGTGTGGTTGCCTCTGTATAATAGACTCCCTAATGTTCTTGGTTATAATGTGTAGAATTGCACATGTAGAGCTCTGGATTTCCAAACTCCATTTTCAGGCTCAATAATAGCCTTTCATTCAGCCAAAGGATTTACACCTAATTATAGAGCTGTGTGCTTTTTGTTCCGTTATCTGGTCAAAAAGTATCCTGGGCATCTCAGTGCTGTCATTCAGGGCAAAGAACCAGTGCGTGTCAACATGCTTTTGAAAGCTTTTGATTTTTCTAAGTATACAGCTATAGATTTTAAACAATGTCTGCTATAGGCTTACTAAGGATAGTGATAGGCAATTTCCAAAGCAGCAGTATTGGAATAATTCCTTTGGGGGAAATTGCTGATACTTACTTTGTATCTTCAATAGGATTTTGCAAGAATGGATGGGGAAGGAAACGGAGAATTGTTTTGGTTGTTTTTTACCCCATCACCTGTCTGAGTATGTCTCTCTTGAAAACTGAACTTCAATTTGTTGCAAGCAGTTTAAATCTTAATGTAAAAATTTTTTTCTGTGCATTTTATAAAACTGTCTTTCTGCAGCAGTTGCAGTTTGAAACTGTTTTGAAAGGAGCTTTAAACATTAAACAATAATAGAAACATAAGTATAATATTGAATTTGAAACTGTTAACTTCATTAATCTATTTCTGTTCCCCCTCTGACCTTAAGAATGGTGTTGCTACCAACTTACAGTTATTCAGACATATGCAGTTATTTTGTGCCATGTGATTCATATGGACTAGCCAAGGAACAAATCCCACTCTGAGAGGTATCAAAACAGCCAGTAACAAAAAGAAAAGGATCAGACACAAGGCAACAGATGGAGGTAGAGAAGTGAGGGTACATGGGAAATAATACGACGGGACAACAAGCAGGAGTCTCAGCAGATGAGTGTCCCAATTGTTCTCAACTATTTTTGTAGGTAGATGTTAAAGCAAACAGATGCTTCACTGTCAAGGATGTGAAACTGGAGAAAGAAATTCTGTGTAGATATTTATAGGGAGCTTTTCTAAGCAGGAGGGGCACTAAGGTAGAAAGCAATACTACAATTGGATGATTGAGGCTGACATTATCACAATGGGTTGATAAGAAAGAGAATCAATATTTTATGTTGGTGAATGACAAATGGTACGTAAAGAAACAACAGTCTGTGAAAGGTCTTGAAAGAGATGACAAGTATTAGCATTTGCTAAAGAATAAAGAGGTGAAGGAGGATGCAGAGGGAGATTGACATGACTAAATGTACTGGTTAGGTAGATGGTCTCTGCAGCAGCAATCTGAATGGAAGCAAGAAAAGAGGATATTTTATTAATCAGAACACAAGCCATCACAGTTCTCATCAAACATTTCCAGATATGCATATGAATAGGAAAAACACTTAAAGGATCACAAAGAAAAGAAAGAAGCAAAAATTAAAGTAAGTACCAATTTTCTCATCTAAGGATAGTTCTCTTGCCCATAATAATCAAAAGATGTAGTAGGGGGAAAAAATAAAGAGTTCTAATTTAAACATATTTAACTTTATGGCATGGCTAGGAGTCCATGAGGAGACTCTGGAGATATTTGAGAAATTTAGTGTGGATAGCAGAGGCTAGTATGGAGTAGAGAAGTAAGTCTAAGAATTGTTGGGTTAAATGCATGTCTACAGATTAAATCACCTCAAAATATATTATACAAAGAGAAGAAAATAGAATTAAGGATGAAGTCCTTAGAACTGTTACATGAAAAAAAGTGAAAAAGGGTGAAGTGGTTGCTCAAGAGGTTGCTCAAGCTGAAGGAGTAATACGTTTTTCTAGAGAGTATGGAGAGGACAGAGTTACTGAAGGAAATGAAGAACAGCAGTTTTGAGAAGAGTCAGCAAAATCTAAAGCCCCAACAGGCCAAAGGGAATGAAAATGGAATTTTTATTTTCAACACAGTCTAGGAAAAGCCAGAGAGGAGAAGGAGGGAGAAGAATGAGTATAGCAGCAATCAGGAGGAAGACTAGGGTGAGAATTTAATGAAGGCTCACAAGAAGACAACAGCTGAGAAATACCTTAGATTGACAGGGGAAGAGAATGGAGTTTCATGATGGTGAAAGTGAGGGGAAAGGTACATTACATTTTTTACAACAAGAGAAGGTTGAATGAACAGCTTTTCTATGGGAGAAAATCTTATATAAGAATTACAGTATTAGTATTGATAGCAATCCCACAAATGTGTAAGAAATAGAATAGAGGCATTAACAATTGACAATATATTCTTGCCCCACATAGAAAGCAGGATTAAGATGTGATTTTCTGTGTGATGACATAAAGAGATAAAACACATTAATCTTCTTTAATACTTATGGTAATATAACTGTGTCATGCTTTGCATCCTGCCATGCTAATACAGATGCCAAGCACTTAATACAGAGGTCAATATATTTAGATCATTTCACATATGTCCATAACACGGTTACTTTATTTTGTATTATCGATGGTTATCTGAAAAACTCAACCCCCCCAACACTGCTTAATGTAGTAATCACCAAAACAAGGCAGTTCAACATGCAAAAGTGGTAGTAATAACTATAAATCAAGTACCAGTAGAAATATGTAACACAGAAGAAAGGCAAAAAGGAATGTTTAATTACAATATGAAATAGTAAATGATCATTAAGAGGCTGATCATGACTGAGATTTCACAAAAAAAGTTTGGGAGACATTTATTTTAGAATTTACACAGCCAAAAAACAAGAACAGAAAAACTAAAGGAAATTCATGGCTTGTGGCAGGGGTGATGACTCTGATAATCTCTTTACATACAATTTCTGAGTTCTAACTACTGTTGAGGATTATTTCTTTTCATGTGAACCTGAGAGTATTCTTACTTCCTTGTTATCTTTTTTCCCTGTTTTAATTGTGTGGGATGAGAGCCCCATGAAGCGCACACATGGGATTGACAAGAACAAGTCTTCGGTTTCAGGTGTTCTGTCCCTGAAAAGGATTGATTCAGGGCAATAGGTTGGCTTCTGTGCAAGACAGTTAGCTCAGCAGGGGTGACGTTCCCTATAAGTGATGTGTATTAACCTGTCAAAGTGGATCAGGAGTCTATGCCACAGAAAAGTGAGAGGTTATAAAAGCACAAAGACAGTTCTACGTCTCTGACCACGTTCCACAGTGGAAATAGAGATTATTTGCTTCAGGTCCCTGTTGAGGCAGGGAAGTCCTGACTGTTTCATCAAAGGTGAATCATTCAGCTTTAAAGTAAGGGGATGCAAGAGTACCATTGCACTGAGAGTATTTCTTCTTAGCAAATATCTGTAGACTTTTTTATGTTTCACGTATTTAATAAAAAGTAAAAGAGTTAGAACCTTCCACAAAGTCTCTGTTCATTTGTTACAGAGATGAGCTGTAAACCAGAAGCCTCAGTCCTTCAGGGATATGCTAAGGAATTCACACTATAGAGGTGAACATGTAAGTCTAAACACAGGAGCAGTAACCTGGGGCAGCAAGGCATCCATGGGGATGTCTATACATCAGCTCAGCCATTCTCAGTGAAGGAAGCTGAATCAAGCCTTTGATTAAGTACACAAAGATAAACTCACCATTAAGATTAGTCATACTACACTAATATGAATAATAAAGAATTATATTTCAGAATTTTCAAGGTTTTCCTTCTCAATCACGCAGTTGCTTTCTCATGCTTTTGCTAATGTGTTCCATGTAATTCCCCTCTGGGTAGGAGGTCTATCATGAAGATTTAAGCAGGACTTAAATGGTACATGGGCCTTGGGCTGGCCCCTCTATAAGCTGCAGATGTTGGGGTTTTGTGATTTTTTTTTGTTGGTTTTTCGCATTTCGTAATACATATTTTTTTGCTTTGCTGGGCAAATTGTTTTGCCACTGGAATTACACTGCCTCCTGTGAGGATAAAACTGAACCAGCTGAACTAGGGGGTTAGATTTGGCCTTAGCATCCATGACCAAAGGAGAACGCTGTTGATACGTAGCTAGATGGAAAAAGTTCAGCACTCCAGTGCTGAGGCTAACCACCACCCGCTTTCAGGTTTCAATAGCACACACATTGTTGTTGTTTGATATGATAGACCTTAGTGTTTGAGTACACACCACTGCGTGACTTTGCTGTTTCAAGAACATTTTTCTTCGGGGCTTCTGGGAATCTGTTTTCTTTTTCACTGCTGACCTCTAATGATAGATGTGTCTGAGCTTACGTGACAAATATGTTCAAGCCTCACATAGGTTTGTAAACTGTATTTGCTGGGGTTTTCATTACATTCTTCCCAGATCACAATAAGTATTTTAATATAAATAGATAGGCTTTTATGGTAGCATTTGTTTGATACTTATTACCATATGTGATTTCTTTTTCATACTGCATTTAGAGCTGCCTGGGGATAGAATGAGTATAGCTATACATTTTTTCTCCATTTTGACAGCTACACCAGAGGAAGAATAAAATTGCATACCCATCATATTCCTTCAGAATGCATGAATACTAAGCTACATTATCTTAGCATTGTTAGTTTTATATTATTACTGTAATTAACTGAAAAATTTATTATTTTAAAATCAGGAGTTCATATTAGTCCTTCTGTGTTTCTATAAACTTTAAAATCTTGAATTTGTTGATCAAGAGAGGAACATTATGAAAGAGTAAATGTAGTCTAGTTTTCAAGACAAAGGCCCTGGTGTAAAGGTTTTGAGTTGTGTTACTACTACAGTCAATATATAAACCTGACAAGTAGTTAAGGGACATATTTTCACTTGAGTGTCTAAAATAGTCACTAAAATCCAAATGGTGGCACAAAAAATAGTAGACTGTTATCCACTATTATAATAAGTAGGTATTTCTCAATAGCTTCTTGGTGGTATTTGTCACCTTAGCATA
>KZ506077.1:120462-147168 GCA_002844005.1 Limosa lapponica baueri | reverse complement strand
GTTTTAAATTCCAATTGTGCTGTAGAATCATAGAATAGTTTGGGTTGGAAGGGACCTTTAAAGGTCATCTAGTCCAACACCCTGCAATGACCAGGGACATCTTCAACTAGATCAGGTTGCTCAGAGCCCCGTCCACCTGGCCTTGAATGATTCCAGGGATGGGGCAACCTGTGCCAGTAAGTAGAGGAAGCTGGTTTAGTGCACTAAATGCAGGATGACTAAGAGTGAAGAAACATGGTGTGATGAGCAATCAGACTGCAAAGCCATGCAGATATTACAATCGACTAGTGCTAAATGTTTGAGATGACCAGCAAGGAATAAGAAGTAGTGAACAATTTATGTTAGGAATAAAACTATGTGTGTTTTAATGCTCTGCCATGTTAGCAGAATATTCTGTTGAAGACATTGAAGTATCAATGATTGTTTATTACTTGTCCAATATAGTGAGTTTAACAGGTTTTATACTTAAACTGTCACGTCCACTTTCTTCTGTTAGATGAGCGACCTAGAAGAAAACAGCTGTTGCTGCTGTTATTAATTCAGATAGGAATGTTGTAGGTTGTCATCACTGTCCATGAATATGCAGTCTTCAACTGAGAGCTTGGGTCATGCAGCTCCTCGGCAGTGGCCAGAGTCATCACAGTGTAAGAAGGGGGATAATAGGGGTGTCCCCACACTCTCAAGTATTTGCCTTCCACTCCTGGGGCACATTCTCCCAGATTTCATATTCAGAGCTCTACATATGTGATTTATTTTCTCCTGATTATCTTGTTTGCGTTTACCTGAAACCTAAACTCCTAAGGTATCTCAGACACTTGGGATTTTTCGTGCAGTATTGAATTTATCCTCAGACCTGAACACATAAATCTGTCTCTCTCAATCTCTCTCACAGGCTGGTCCAAGTGAAACAAACGAGAGAAGTATACACAATCATGCCTGTTTACAAAATCCACGAGTTAATAGTTCAAAATACACATTTTGAAATGTATTTTTAAGTTTTATCCTTAAATCAGTCTAGAGCCCTGCAGTCAACAAAAATGCATCAAGTATTACATTCTCATAGGCATTGTCCATGTGCTGTCCCCTAAAAACAAGCAATAAGGGAAAAAGAAGCACCTGTGATTCATCAGCAATGCAACTAGTATAGGAGGAGTTTAGCCTTGAGCTCTGTCTTCTTCCACGTCCTCATAGTTCCTGGTCTCCTAGAACTTTCTTCCTCTACCCAGGCCTCTCTGCTACTCATTTTTTATAGCTTCTCTAAAAATGCATTTTTTCCAAGGGTGTCTTTCCAAGTCATAGTACTTTTAAATAAGTATGGATTGTTTGGGTTGCGGGTTAGGTGTGTGATTGTACAGTGTAGCCATATTTAAAATTACTGCAGCACCTTCATAAAAATGATGTTTGAGCTGATCACAGTATAGGTTTCCAGTAGAGACTAATCATATACTGGAAACCAAACTTAGTTTAAAAGAAATGAAAAAAGAGAAAGAGAATCTCAAGGAAGATGATTGCACAGTAAAAAAACAGTGGACAGTTAGAGATGACATAGACCTAAAAAATACAAAACTGCAGTCTGCACCATCCATTAATTATAGCACACAAAATAAATGTTGCTTGTTATCCACAAAACACTCTCACAGTGAAATAATGTTCTTTTTCCATTTCTATAACTTTATCAGGATTGCACCATTTTATCTCTGTAATAGACTGTTGTACAATACTGTGTGTTTTATTTCTGTGTGTAATACCTAGACAAGCTATATCACATCTGTTTGGATTCCAGCAGTAGAAAAAGTTTAATTTCTCAGCTGTAATGCAATGGGCACAATAGGTTATTCTAGATAGAATAACATTGTTCCTATCAAAATGGTGAAATTGTATCAGGAGGAGGCATTAGCTAGAAATAACAATCGAGTCCCTGCTACCCCCACCAAGTACTTCTTTTGCCAAACTATATAGAGTTGTCATAATTTTTTAAAGATGTTATTGTGATAAAGAGACAAAGAAAACTGTTTTCTACTTAGGCATTCCAAACAACTCAGAAGACACTGAGGGTGTTTTATGTTGAGCTTGCAGTGCCACAGAGAGGTTGGATTAAAATACAGAATCTAAATAAAATAGGTATGTGACTCAAATGTCACATTTAGGTTATGTGGAATATGCTTTAAGTTATGTGGAATAATATATATATAGAGAGAGAGTAAGTAAGTACATTTAATTGGGTTGTTAAGCTTAAAATGCCTTTTTAAGCCTCTTAAGATATAGTAGAACTTTATTAATTCTCAGTTAGTCTGTCAACAGTACCAGTTGCTGATCTCCTGAGCTTCCAAGCTTGTAGGGTTTTCCTGTAGACATTGGCACTAAGGAAACCTAAAAAGGGAGCTGCAGAACCTGAGACATTTTGTAGTTTAGGACATTCTTACTCCTTTGTATAGGTTTCAGCTCAGCATATGTATGTATTTATAGATACGGTTTTGAATATATAGCCACAAAATTCTTAAATGAGGAAGGTGGTCTTTTTAGGGCAAGCTGCAACTCCTGCTACTAGCAGTTGCAGTGTTTGCATACCTATTCAATTTTTTAGTAAGAAAAAACAGACAGTGACATCATGAGTAGGTTTTTAACACCCAAGGGTTGTAGTGAAACCATTTCCATCAGCCTTCTTAGGGGAGAAGGTTCTTTGGTGGATGAAATGCATCTTATTCTTTTGAGAAAGAAGACTACAAGAATGCTAATATCCTTGTGTCACCAACTGTACCTCAGAAAAAGAATACAGTCAGGAAGGTTGACTCTGATGGGAAGAAATGAGGAGCTCAGTTCATTATCCTGTTGATGAGTTATTTTAACAATGACTTCAAAGTTATTCTGCACAAAGTTAGTGAAGGTCAAGGAAGAAAATATTTTTAGCACTAATGGACTAGTGTGATTTTTTGAGACTCTCAACAGCATGAAAAAGAGTGTGATAAACCACCCAAAGCAAAATCACAGTTGTATTTTTTTTCTTTTAGTTGTAGTAATGATGTTGCTTTGTTTTAGTCCTTCAGAGAACCAACCTGAATAGCTGAATAATTATCTCTGGGATAAGGTATCAAGCATGAAAAAGAATATTGGGAGCGGTGTAATGAAGATGAAGGAGAATGTTTTTCAACAATGTGCCTTGAAGAAGAAAGTTTCTGTCACCCTTAGAGAGCGGATGAGAGTAAATGAGTCCATTGATAAAGAATCACGCTGAAAAAAATCAGGTTTTCCATCTTGTGGAAGAATCCAATTTTATTTTGTTGTTTTCATGCAAGTTGGGGTGAAACACTGATTTTTATTTTTATATTCCTGAGATGCAAGAATCAGATATATGTCAATGAAGATATGACAAATATTTCTTAAATGGAAATTTTTTTCAAGGCAAAATATGTAACTGTTGAAATGATCTGAGAATCTAGCTTGCCACAGACATGTGGATCAGAGCTAAATCACTTTTTACATGTTCATTATCAGATTCTGGATCAATGTTAACAGGAGCAGCCTTTTGCATGTCATACTATGAAATGTCAGGCTAGAAGAGCATTACTGGATTATTAGTATTTGGAGATATGGCAAGCACTTGTAGAGAAAAACTAATAGTTCCTTTTTCTCTGCTATATTGGATGTCTTAAAGGAGGTTTTGGTGTTGTGCAAGCATTAGAAAGTTCACAAGCCTTAGTCAAGGTTTTGGGGTATTCTCAGCCACAGAAGGAGAATAGTGCTCAGTGGGGAGCCCAAGCCAATTAATGTATTCATTTCTAGCTGATGCCCCTCAGATCAAAAAATACCCACAACCCTGCAGTCAGCACCTTCTTCTGCAAGAACCATACATTGTGGAAGAGATCTCTTTAAATGATGTAGGAAAAATACCAGATTGACAGAATGGCTCCTTTTTCATTTTTTACCCTTTAAGGACTCTAGTTGTGGTAGGAGGCTTTGATGACTAAATGTAGCATGAGCAATAATTTCATGATGTTCTTTAGTCTTTGAAAGAGAGGTAGGTATTGCGGTGCATCATCAGAGCATTATTATTATTATTTATTATAGTGCATTCTAAGCTTGTGGCTAGAAAAACAACTGTTGGAAATTACAAGACAGCCCTTCAGACCTGTGAAAAACTATCCCTAAACAATCAAAAGCAGCTATAGTTCAACACACTTAAAAGCACACAGTAAATTAAAGACCACAGGGCTGCAGTAAGAAGCATATTCTTTCAGAATCGATGATGAACAGCAGAAGCATCTAGCGATACAGAGCCCAATGTGTTAGATATTAAAGTCAGCCAGAGTCACATGGGGTCTGTCTACTCCACCCAGTCCCTCCAGCTATATTTCCTGTCTCCTTTTCTTAGATATGCTGGTGAGAGTGTGAGGCTTTTATGTTTTTCACATTCTTGACATGTCGGATGCTAACAACTTAGTGCACCATTTGGGAAGAAAACAGCTAGATTGCTTCGAGAAAGCCTTGGTTGCTTTTAATATATTTGATTCAAAAGGAGAAAGAAGAAGAAAGTGTCTGTTTTCTATTGTGCTGAGACCAAGGTTCGTGACATTTAGGAAGTGCTGCCTGATTCAGCCATGCAAGACTGCAATGATTGCAAAGCATCACTCATGGTTTTATCCCATGTCAAAACATCGAATCTGAAAGAGAGGAATTCAGAGCTACCAGCAGCGACCCTTTAGAATGATGGATGGGTTTTGTGAGTTGCTGGAACCTGTAAAGCCTCTATGAAACTGGAAATCTACTATCAAAAATCCCAAACTCAATTGAGAGTAATTTGTTTGTCACCTTCACTTAGAAGTGCCTTAAAGAGAAAACTTTTCAAATATTCCTCAAGAAATGTTGAGACTTCAGTTAATCAACATTTAGATATGTAAACTTTATATGAAAGATGCAGCCATCTTTGCAGCCTTTCTAAAATTTAAAATTCACAGTATGTCTGCCAAATGAAAGTCATTGAAGTCCAACATATGCAAACCTGCAAAATGAAAAGAAGCAGTGATAAACTCTTACAGGTTTTTGGCAGGACACCTTTTATACCTTTTTCTGTGTATCAGAGTGGTGTCATTAGCAAATCTGTCAGCATGTAAAATGACCTTCCTATGGAAGAAGTGGCAGAAGTGAATCCATTTTGCTAGAAAAAGTAAATAAACAGCTCAGGTCAGTGCTTATGCCAGAACTCTTCAGTTTTGTTTAGTTCATCCCATTTTTATTTTAATTAAGAATAGGTGATCAAATAGCTTGACCATATGGGAGCATGTACACAATAGATCATGAAACAAAAAAGCATTTGAATGGATAACACTGATCTTATAAAAGTCACAAGACTTTGAATTCCCAGTGTGTTACGGAGCTTCATTGTGCCCATTTTGACTTGTTTCTCCTTCTCTTCCTTCTCAGTGGGAACAACTTTCAAAGAAAGGTCCATTCTCTAAGACATACAAATAAATCACTTCAAACTGTGTTCCAAATACTTTATGAAAATATCTCTTACAGCTAAGAGAAAAAATACGAAACCAGTGTTGAATTCATTCTTATCTACCCACACACATTTCTGGACTGGCCTAAGAGGAAAAGTACAACTTTACCTTTCAACTAATGAAGGCTAAAATACAGAGGGGGAGGGACTTCAAACTAAAGCTCTGATATCTTATAAAGGAAATATTCTGAAGTGGCCCTAAAAATGAGGAAACTGCAAAAAACAACACATCTGTATCTCTTTCATTAGGAAAGAAAACAAAAATGAAATTTAAGATAAACCTGGGGAAAACCACAGTTTTGAGAATAGCTGAAAGGCATCCTTGACTTGTGAGTCTGATTTAGAGCATTGTAATTACTGTAGCAATACCAAATATTAGACATTACTTTTCATAGGATAATATCTCTTCCCAAAGTTGTTTCCAATATTGTGTACATCTGCAGCAATACAAATCAACTTTAAGGAACACATCTTGAGCTTATCTGGGGTTTCTTTGAAGCAGAAATTTGCATATTCTCCATGATGGAGACAGAGTACTACCTTTATTGCATATGTAAGCAGAAGCTTTCTTATCATATAATATCAGTTTCAGTATGGACATTTTAGTATATAGGACAGCACAGCAAGACTAAGATAATAGTCTTAGACAAGTGTTCAAGTATCTTAAGAAAACCCAAGCTTGACACTAGACTCAGAAAACTCTGAATTTAATAAAACAAGATTGCAATTTTGGGGGCATCTTTTCTTGGTTGAGGGCATCAAACCAAATGAAACCTATACAAGGTGGCTGTAAATTAAAGATTCTCATATCCCAAGAACATTAGTGCTGTCAACTCATTTCCTGGTATACCACTACTTCTGATGTATCAAGGACTCACTAGCTGTCACTTCATCTCTCAGAGACTTAATTTAATAAGATGCTAAATTTAAATAGCATCATAGGCAAAATCCAGTAGTTTAAGTCACTGGGGGAAACATTAATCTGTCCTATGCCTTCCAAATTTTGATTTCTTCCTAGAGAACAAATTGATAGTGCACAAAAGTCTAGTTGCATTAGTGTGGGGACCTAACATGCAAGCGTTAGACAGTGGCTGTGTGAGAATTTTTCCCAAGGAATACAGTGAGAACCTTTAAGTGCTTTTATTGTTTTCACTCATGAAGTGACTAATATGTGTGTTTAGTTTAATTGGAGTTATGAACTCATCCAAATAAACCTCAAATTTGAGAATTTTGAAACTCAGGTACCACACGTGAAAGTAGTTTGCAAATGAAACATATTTTAGGGACCTTTAATGTAGCTTGAAGTTGTTCAAAACTGAAACAACAAGCAAAAACTTCTTATTTGGCTGTTCTTTATTTTCTTTTCACTTGTTTACTCTCTTTGATACTGGTCAAATTGTCATTGGTCTCAGATGTGTTTTACAGTTCCAAGCATGTCAATTGCTAGTCTGCAGTACTCACATTCTAGTGTTTCAATATGAATGGCATAACTTGGAAAATAAAAATGTTTGGCTTGAAGATTGTGCTCCTCCGATTAGGAAATACAGGGTATCGTTAAGCAATCTGCAATTAAAAACCGAAGGAAATTGATGGAACACATTTTATCTAGTAAATTTCAGTCACAGATTATTTTCACCTTTGGATTGTTAAAACTAAAGGGAGATTCTTTTTTTTATCTCACTTGCATAGAACTGTGGATAATTATAATCCTTGAAATTCAGTTGGTAAGCGTGTATATTTTTCATCCTTCAGAAAGCTTTAATTTCCTTAAAACACAGTGTGCAGAAGGATTATTTTCTGTCCTGCATGCCATTGCAATTGAGTAAAAGAGAAACAACTTGCCCTGCTTGATTCTCTCTGCTTGCTACGTGGACCTTGCATAGCAATGGGAGGAGGAAATCTGAGTTGCTGGATCACACTCTGTTTCTAAAGCAGCAGTGCTAGAGAGCCACACAAATTGCTAGCTACGCAAAGTAGCATAGATTGTAGAAAGCAATCAGCCACAGGGTTTAGTTCAGTCTGGATTAAGATGTGGGACAGGTTAATGAAGTACAGCCGCAAAGTCCCAATCTCAGTATCTTCCCTCATATTGGACTGTGATAGAGACAGGGCAGGCTCTTTTTCTTTTAATAATTACAGTTAATTTTTTAGTGTGCTAATAACAGTTTCAAGACTTTATTGAAATACACTGTCATGGACTACCCTCCCTGTACATGATACCTTAAGCAGCAATAATGTAAGCAAAATTGTTCTGAAGCTGCACTGATGCTGAGCTATATGGCTTGGGTAAGTATGACTATAACCTTGCACATCAAAATGCCCTACAAAATGAAAAAAAGAGTTTCTCATTTTTGGGTAGATGAGTCCTGTTAGGTATATGTAAGCACTCATTAGTTCTCACACTCACTGACTGATTGGTTTAACCACTGATTGCTTTATAAATTGCAGAGCCTCTGAAATGGCAGAGTTGGGGGAATGCCATGCCATTCACCCCTCTTCCAGTGCAGACTGCTCCTTACTGATCCCTGTACTTTGTGCAGGCACAGTTCAAATAGGTTCAGAGGCTACTGTTACATTATTTTGTAGTTGTTTGTGGTCTGTTCAAGAAAAGTCTCAAAAAATATGGCTTAGTCACCAAGGACCTGCAAGGCTTTTGGTGGGGAGTTGCAATCCTATCACTGATTTCAGTATGGTCGTGGATATCTGGAAAGATGATCAATGAGAACAAATGCCACTGAGGACCATAAGCCACCTGCAGAAACAGGAAAATGCTTTAATAGGTGGCTGTATTGTCATCCATAGAATTAATGGAAGTATTTCACCGGAATTCATACTTGGCAGCCATGTAAGAAGTAGTATACCCAGAAGGAGATATGCAGCTGCACTTGTCCTCTTCACTAGAGGGTAGGGTTTAGTGCAGCATCAGCTTTAAACTCAGTTCTGGATGTACCAAGTTATGTGTGTGCTCTGTCTAATTTCAGGAAGCCCAAACTCAATGGTATAACAGTCTCAGTTCAAATCCAGCTGCAGGTCTAGCTCAAACCCTGAACTTCTCCAGTGAAGATACAGTTAAATTTCTTTATAAATAATTTTATCTCTATGCTCAGCAGTTTTTATAAATTCCACATACTTTCATCAATTGAGAATAAGCTATTAGTTAGATTTCTCAGCGCATTGTCCCAGCAATAACTGGTGTAGAGCTTAAGTTGTTCATGGAAGTTACAACAAGGCTGAATTAGAAAGACAAAGAATAAAACTATTTTAATTGAATTGTATGGTATTTTATTAAGGAATCTGGTTTATGAATATTTTGAAAATGACAACAAGCCGTTTTAGAGTGATCATAATATTGAAATGCACAGGCCTACACAGGCCAAAACTACCCGGTTTGTTCCTGGCTTCTAATGCACTTATTCTGTGAGGTTTTGCAAGCAGAACTGCTTACATCAACATTAAATGGTACAAAATGTATAATTTGTTCACTCAATCACAATAAAAAAGGAATATTTTCACAAAATATGGTTACTAAATTTGCAGCAGAGGTTTTCAAATATAAATATAAATATTGCGTAAATACTGTTCTTGAAATGAAAAATGAACTCTTAGAGATGGATTAATAGATAGTAATGATTATTGAAGAAGTATAATTCATTATTGACCATAGTAGATACAAGGTTAAAGGCAGCTTTGGCTTATAGTTTGTCTAAAACAGACATAAATCAGAGATAGAAAGCAGAATATGACAAATAGGATGAAGGAAAAATAGATAATAGCTATTATCAATTAGAATTTTTCAAGTATAGAAAATCAATAAAAGAAATTAAAGTTTGAGCTAAATGAATATTCATGGCTTCTAGAGATATGAAAAATTAAAGAAAATAAGAATAACAAAGATGAGTATATCCATTGTTAAAGAAAGCCTAAGTTTGGTTGTCTCATCTTTAGATGAATATTATTAGCTCTCGAATATTTTAGCTCTGTATTTGGAAGAAAGTAGCATAATGCATTTTTTCCACATGCAGACTTCTCAGCCTTTTACTGACTTGGAGAGACTGCAGAAATGTGTACTTGGTGTAGATATTTCTAAATAAATAGATTTGATAATATGTATTCAGAAGTCCTGAAAGAGATAGATAAGGAGATCTAAAGTCTGCTGATGCTCTTTCTAATAAATCTTGGAACAGAGGAAGTTCTGGTAAAATGAAATAACAACAGTGATGAAGTGTTAGCTGTTGTTGCAGTAAATAGTATCTTTTCCCTATTAAAAATGTCAAGCAGGATGTCCCAAGTAACTATATGCTGGTTAGCCTGACACCTATCCCTGACAAAAATGAGAAAGTGCCAATGAAATTAAATTAATAAAGACTGAAAGGGCAAGAAAGTAATCAATTTCAGACGGCGTGACTTTATAAAGAGAAGATCTTGTCAACAAACTTGATTTAAATCTCAGACGTAATGACATATTTGGTTGATGAATATAATTGGGTAGCAACGATACACTATGATTTATTGCAGGGGGTTTGACTTCGTAACTTATGACATTCTAATGTACTGAACAGATGTCAGAAAACTGTTGCCAATGAGAAATTATCCTGCATGGAAGTGATTTCATTGGACTTTCATAGACATTGGTACAAAGCCACATTTTAATCAATGATCTGGAGGTGAATGGAAATGGCCCATCATAGAACTTGCAGATGACACAAAGACTGGTGGGAACTGTAAACAAAGATGCAGTCATTCTCAGCAAGTGAGATCACAAACAAAGTGCACTTTAATATACGTGCACAGCTGTACTACTAACTCTCAAATACAGGATTATATTTAAGAAAGTGGTGACTTTGACCAGCGTCTGTGGATCAGAAAGGCCATGCAGCTACGCATGCACTCCCAGGATGATGGAACAGGAACAGGTATTCCTTAGATGTGAGAACAGGGATGTCATGACTGGGAACAGTTGAAAATTTGAGGAGGATCAGATAAGAGCCACAGAATTTATTCTAGAATTGGAGAAAATGCCTTAAAAAGTTAAACTGCTCAATTCATTTAAGTAAGCAAAAGAGACTGAGAGTTGATTGATCCCCTTCCTGGGGAAGGTGCTAATGGGTATTCTAATCCATCAGATAATTTTAAAACCTAATAATTTAAGAGTTTAACAAGAACCAGTGTCTGAAAACTGAAGCCAAACAAAACCAAATTGGACCAAGATTGAAAGGCCAATCTTGCAGACTTGCAGTCTTGCACGCTATAGCTTTTCAAAAACACAATTGTTATATTTGCACAATTAGTGAATCAAATATTTTCACAAATGGTAACACAAATATTGCACTTGCATGACAAGTAGTGTAAGACATAATATACTGAGCTTAGCAAAGCAGTGCATTGTACAGTCTGAATGCTTTCTCTTCCACCTTATTCTCTGTGAATGAATGCTGACTTACATAAGAGCATTAAAATATTGCAAATGTTCCACAGCTGAGTTTGTTAATTATTGCCCAATTTGGAAGGCAGATTTTTATGGTAGAGGTGGTATCTCATATTGAAACTGTAATGTTATACAAAACCTTTTCTCCAAAAAACTAACTCAATTTTAAAGTGAGTATGGTTTGACCTTAACTGCATTTTGGGCTTCTTCACTTTCCCATTGTAAACATATAATTATTTGTGCTAATGTTCACAAAAACAAATTGCGTGTCATATTTCACAGAAATACTTGCAGAACACATTGAACTGTTTAGCAATAAAGAGTCACAAATAACAATTCTCATTATGACGTACTGTAAATAGAAGTGACCTCTAATACAAAAGTCAGGATTTAGAAATTCATGTTTATTTTATTTCTGGACAACATATTTGCTGTCATGCAACAAATAAATGCTTTTTTCTCTCTCCCCCACTGTCAGTAAGAACCAAACAACTCTACTGGTAAAGCCTGTGACAGTATTCAGCTTTTATGACTGAACACTGCTGTAATTTTTAATGTCTTAATTACCAATGGAAACAAATGCTGTCTTACTTGGAAAGGGCAGTAAACAGGAAATTGCCATTGTGAGCAAGAAAGGGATCTATAAAAAGCAAACCCAGATAAGTCAAATTATACAAAAAACACCCAACTACACTTTGCTTGTCAAAACGATTGCAGTTTTCATCTATAAAAAGATGCTTCTGGGTGGTGACTCAAAACCCCTACATTTGCTATTTCAGATGTAATTTTCCTCATTCCATTCTCCTCTGGTGTCAAGAGCATAAAAAGAGACACACAGATTGCACACTGCCTCAGCAGACATTCTGTGAGCCAACACAACCCTTTCAGAACTAAATTCCTTGCTTTCGTCATACTTGGAGCTGTGTTGGGCACAGGATTTTTCTGTGTCTGAAGGTAAAAATGTACTACAGAGTGAGGAAGGACATTGAATCTGGCCATTCTTATAGTAACTTCTGCCAGCCAGGGGTACCTGGACTTTGTCTTTAGTTGGGAGTGGGGGCAGGACTACATTGTCAGTCTTTAGTGACTACAGAAAACCTCATCCCCTCTGTTTTTCAATTTTTTCTTGCCCTTAGCAGGGGGAGCATTGCTTTGTTTATTATTGCAGGGAGGGGGCATAGGGAGGGGGACAGGAGCTGGTAGTTCAGGCAGAGACCTTTGCTCTCAGTCCAGAGTTCCTCCAAGGGAAATTGAAATCCTGATTATTTCAAATTTGTGATCTAGACGTATGCTCAGCAACATGTCTGCCTGTTCCCCAGCTGTGCCCAAGGCTGCGTTCACCTTCTGGGGAACTTTTTTCTTAAGCTCTGCTTCTCTTTAAGCCTTTCTAGCAGCTGGTGCCCTTGTAAATTCAAGGGCTGCCCCAGGCCAAGAAAAGCCACAGGCAAAAAGAAAAGTTCTTGTCATCTGCTTTCACCCTTATTAAAAGTCTTGTAAGGGAGCTTGACCAAGTCTTGTGGGAAGACAGCAGCTTCCTGCTGCCCAACAGCCCTGTCTAGACAGGGTCACCTTGATGTGTCCCTGCCAGGCGGAATTGGCATAGAAGTGCTGCAGAATGTTCGCCACGTGAACAAACATATTGCTCAGAACAGAGAAAGAAACTGATAAAAAGAAATAAAAATGAGTGTCATGAAGGAGGATCTTCCTCTTAATTCAGATAAGCTGCTATTAGTTTTTCTTCATTCTTCATACTCCATAATCTGACATTTAAAACAATAGAGTTTTCCCATGAAAGTTGACCCAAGTTTAGGGTCTCGGAAGTTGAGGACATTCCCTGCTGCCAGTGGCTGCCATGTCAGGTTTTGTGTCTTAAATTGCAAGCAGTCTGAGGTATCCATTGTAAAAGATGTGTGAATTTTACAAAGCAAAGCAGAAAGTTTCCACATTAGTAGAGATATATTCTCCTTTCCTTCGTGTGCGCCAATAGGCAGCATTTTGTTTTGAGGTGGAAAGTGATCTCAGACCACAACAGCAAATCTTGCTGCAACCAGTAACTGTTTACAACAGTGGAAAGACAGGAGCATTTTGAGAGGGATCACATTTGTACTGCAGTTCTTCAAAGCCTTTGGTCAAAGTATAGGTGAAAAACACTCACGACAAAGGTAGTTAATATGTGGCACTTACATTTGAATAGAGCCCTGTATTGAATCCATGAGGCAGTTCTAGACTCAAATACAACTTGATGAACTAAACAATACAACCATTTGCTTTATATGTACACGAAAATTCATTTTAGAGATTATTTCTTCATACTACATTATCTGTGGTCCTTAACATTACAGCTAAGCTCTCTTAATATCATATAGCCTCAGAAGAGTAGGAAATCATAATTAAGACCTGTAAATTATCCCTGAAATGACATTAGTTTTTCTGTGTATAAATAAGTTCCTCTTCAAAACCTGTTACGAAAATATTATGGTTGAAGAACTAGGAAGTCAGAAGTTAAGAAAATGTCATATTAGCATGTACAGCCTTGACTCAGCTGCACAGGCAGAGCTAATATGTACTCCTGTCTTCTTAGTCACAGTCATCGGCAATGTATCATAAGGGAGCAAGATGCAAGGTTTTGAGTGTGCTGATGTTGTTTCTGATAAAGCCTGGTCCATCCATATGGTTTTATTAATTATGTGAGCAGTGCATTGGTAGAATTCAGGTGACACAGCAGCTGTGGCTTTCACAGATTTTCTGAGGAATGACAGGCTGTATATCATTAAACAGGGAAGCTGCTGGATAATTTTAGAAAGAAAGTGAATCCTCCATTTTTCTCCTTTCTGGAGTAAGTTTAATTTTCTGTGAATAGGAAGAATGTCTGTATTTAGAACCAAAATCCATTCATTTACAGCCCATGTATAATGTAGTCTTTGACAACTAAAGAATTTTACCACGGTTCTTTGTTGATATTCTGGTCTGCAGAGACCATCCTCTGCTGCATGAGAGAACAGCTCGTCTTTCATACATAATCAGCCTTGACCTTCATCTGAAAAAAAAACCACGATGCTATATATATATGTATAAAATCCTTATTCAAACAATAATCTGTTTTCTTGTATTACAGTATGAAAGCTGTCTAAAGAAACAGTCTTAAACAACTCAACTCCTTTTGCCTGTAGTTTGATCTGTTTTCCTACCACAGTTAAAAGTTCCGCAAGCACAGTAATTAAATGTACCCTGTATCCCAGAGCCGTGTATTCCCAACAGTGTTCATGTGACATGTTCATATGCACTATGTATTCCCAACAATATTCAGTATAGAGATGGGTCTTTGGAGCAAAATTCTGCAGTTTATCATATTCCTAAATATTGAAATCTGGGGGCTCTTGTGATAACCCTAAAGCAGAAGTTTAAATCCAGACCCAAATTTTGCTAATTCTATATTGTTTTTACTTAGAGTCTCATAGCAGCCTGTGCTTCATTTGGTTGTAGGAAGTGTTTGATGTCCAATTTTCTGTTTGCAGTCATTGTAACTCTAAATTTCTACATTTTATTTATTTCAAATAAATGTGTGTGCAGTCAGGACACTGGTATTTTCCACTTCAGGATGAAGGGAAAAAGCGACCAAGAAAAGTATGAAAGGGATGGCTTTTCAACTGAAAATACAGAGTCTTGTCCTCTAATGTATTATTGTGTCATCGGCAATGATAGGATCTGTTCCTGGTGGAACAGTTGTATAGAAGAAATAATCACATTCAACAGTATCTTACTTCAAAAGTGACACCATTGAAAAAAAGAGAATATTTGTAGTGAAGGGCATTGCTAAGAGGAAGTGAAGTTGCCAGAATTTTGTGTCCTTGCAGAAGGCTTTTGCTGGTTAGGAAATGTAGGAGTCAAATAAAGATTAACTGTGGAACAGAGGTTGCACGTGGCAAAGGTGTGTAGGTTCAGAATTGCTTGATGACATTGAAGAAAGTACAGATTCCTGATCCTGGCCTTTGGGATATTTGCATCCAAAAGATGCTGAGTCTTTCTGAGTGTCGGGAAAAGCTTTCCAGTTTTTTTCAGCTTCTGTTGAGGTTAACGGGACTCCTGAGATGAGGAGGTGGGGAAGTCTGTCAAATACAGAAATTGGGGAGAAGGCATGCCCAGTGAACATCCTAAAGCTTTGAAATTCAGTATTAATTGCATTTGCAAGGAAAAAAAAAAGGAAGAAAAAAGAAAACCAAACCAAAGCAAATCAAACCAGGACAACAAAACCCTCAAAACAACCCAGCTATCTGAAAGTGAGAAAATCTGCTTAAAGATGTCCAAACTTTATTACATACTTTTTTCTTTGCATGCAGCCTGCGTATACCATTCTTTCTCTTACAGCTACTTTGTTTAAGATGATCTTTCTGGGTCAAGGGCATTTTCTGAAGTTTTACGGAGTGCATACCTTGTAATATAAATTTTGAACAACTGCTTGTAAACCTCACAGGTAAGCTGAAAATACGTTCAAGGCCCTGAATTAGAACTGTCATGTTTCCACTGGGAACCCACTTTTTGAAGACATCAAAGACCCTGATTTCTGCTACACACTGAGCACCTCCTGCTCTCTGCTGAGCAGCCATGGGCCAAGTTCCTAGTTGAGTTGTGTTATATAGTCCATTTAAAAGCCCTTTAGTAAGAAGCCACAGGGTTTTTGGTAGCTTAAAGGGCAATTTCCAGATGTTGATGTCTGTTGCAGATGTAACTCTCACAGCGGTTGTGCTCACTTGCTCTGTGGTTATTTCACAGCGGTTTCCTAGGTTACAGTTGGCTCTGTTTTGTTGCTAGTTACAGCTTTCTTATAAAAGCTGGTAAGTAATCTCAACCTCACATCACCTCAACCAGGAGGTGTTTGTCTGTGTGTCTGTTTTCTGGATGCCTCAGACAGCCCCGTTGCGGCTGAGCTGTGCGATGCAGAGGGACGGTCTGCCCACTCCGCTCTCAGCAGAATGTAGGTGCTCATGTGCGATTCCCAAAATCTGCAGTACTCAGCTCTGCCTCACAAGTGCCAGGCAGTGCTTAGATACATGGATGCCTCACTGGAATATTTACATTTTATGGGCAGAGTGGTAGAAATGACTGGAAAAAGGGGACTGAGTGCCAGTCCCATGGGCAGAACTGAAAGGGATCCGTCTTCTGACACGCCACAGGAGGGATTTCAGTTTGCATGTTTCAGAAGTTTCTGAATTACTTTCTGCAATCATTCAAAAATGTAGGGGGTAAGACTCAGGAGTTGTGACATACTGCAGGTTCTACAGTGAGTTAAAAGCAGAACCAGAACCAGAAGTCAGTGCTCTCCTAGTTTCCACTTCTTAGATAGGAATGATATGGGTGTTGGAGATGATTATCAAAGTTCAAAGTACTAGTTCAACATCTGATATTAGAGCATTATTCTCTCAACAGATGTAATAATAATAATAATATTAATAATAATAGTCGTCGTCATCATCATTATCAACATCATCCATGTATGTATTACTTGCAGAAGCAAACCTATACCTCCAAAAATGGAGGTAGCAGTCATAATGGCTTCCACACATAAAAGAAGCCCTGCTAGTAAACCAGGTTTACTTGCAAGTCTGTAGATGTTCTTTGACTGCTTCACATCTTGTTTGAAACTCCTCTACTGTAAATAGAAAGGTATGTTGTTTCTTTTTAATGTTCCTCATAAAAGGTGACCAAGTATTGCATCTGAATTCTTGTCATCATCTAACAAATAATCAAGTTGTAAATTATTCTGTAGCAACTTGCATTTTTACTTAATTGAGTAGTTCACTTACATTTGGCTGAAGTACATTTACCTATTTAAATATTACCTATGTTTCTAGTTAATGATGTATAGAACTGTTAGCCAGCTTGGGAAACAGGCTTTTTATTATTCTATCCACCATGACGAAGTTTCTACAAAACCCGTAGAAACGTGAGAGGGTATACATACATAAGCAGTCTGGTTTCCTCTATTTGAGAAGTATCTACATAGAAAATAATAATATATAAAGAGTAGCTGATTTTTTAAATGAAATTTTCTGATTAAATTTGCTCAAGATTATAAATGTTGAAAACTTAATCTGGAAAGAAACTTAAAAGCAATATATACCTTCACTTGTATTATTTTTTCTTTTAAAAAAATCCATTGATCAGTGGAAAGTCTGTTTGCTTTAATTTCCACATTAGCCCTTACAGCATAGAAGAAACAGCTCTATGCTGGTGTAAAAGATCTTAAATAAAAATTTGGTTTGAAACTTACTGGGAAGAAGAACAGACCTGGATTGCCTTATTTAATTGCCCAGGCTGTTTCTGAAAGTAAACTGCAAAATTTAAAAACAATGTCAGTTTTACAAACTAAATGGGTTTGATTTTTTTAATAGATTATGGAAGACAGGCACCTTTTAACCTGTTCAAATCACATTAAAAAACTTTCAGGATTGCAAAAAGCAATATGAAAAGAAATGACAGAAATAAATATGATCTGAGGAAGTTCAAGGGTAAAAAATGTACCAAGGTATGTAGCATTATTTTTTGGCTATTGTTCATGGTATAACTAAGAGAGAGTTTAATCTCCCTGTTTCAGATATCGCTTAAAATACTTTTTGATTCCGCTTTTCAGCAGAAAAGCAAGATGGGGTCAACTTTATGAGAATGGATCTGCTACTCAGATTTATAAAGATACATAGGAGTGCTATTGATCTGGAGGAACTGGAAGAGCCCCCATAATGAAAAAAGAGGCTAAGTGCTGTCAGGAACTGCTGTTTCTTTAAGCTGATACTGAAGGCTGTATAATTTGTAACAGACTGTGAAGAAGAATTGGTTTTGGAGCCCTTAATTTTAAACTTGGGTTCAAATTCTCATTCTATACATAGTTTTTCATTGTTTAATGTTGTGCCAATCGTCTTTTTACACAGTCAGCTTCTCATATATGAAGAATGAGTTCCTGTGGTGCTCCTCCAGCAGGGGCATCATACCAGATGCAGTTCAGTGCAAATGAAGCTGTAAAGAAGTGAGGAATTCTTTTCTTTTTGACTTATTTCTGGCATTGACATGGCCCTCAACATAGTTTAATATGCCACAGGGTAGATCAGCTTCCTGCAGCTCCTGCAGTCAGCTGGTATTGCTGTCATGGCATGCACTTGTGACAGTGAATTACAGCGAGTATTACTGTGCTCTTGCCTGCGGCACCCTGGGCAACTCATTTGACCTGGCTGAGTCCCGCCTGACCTTGCAGCACCTCCAGCCCCTGCCCCAGGGCCCAGCACCGGCACATGCCTGGACTCTGCACTGAAGCAGAGGTGGGACATGCTCCTCCCTGGGGGGCAATGGCTGCGCTGCACCAAGCCTGGGGTCCACCAAGCGTATATGGTGTCACAAGGAGTAGCCGCATGCAGGTCCCTAGGAAATAATAGGGGGAGAAGAAGCAACAATGATACTGTCTCTTACACCTTTTGAGGCTCCAGTTAGCTGAGGAGACTTCCTGAGACTGATGTATCTATAATTATTTCCATTGGATTTTTCTTCCATGTACTTGACAAGACTCTCCTGCAAAGGTGTAGATTTTTAGCTTGCATAACATCCTTTGGCAATGTCAACAGATGTATTTTGCATGGCATAAGGATGCGCTTCCTTCCTATCAACTGCATTGAACCTCATTCCTACTGTCTTCATTTGATACTCCCTAAATCTTGTATTGAATGAAGGTAAACAGCCACAGAATATACACTGAATTTAACCTGCCACTTTATCATCCATCTTGTAAGGTTATTCTACTGCTCTTCACAATCAGCCTTCGTTCTTGTCTCTCTAAACAATGTAGTGTCATTTGCAAACTTTCTGACCTCACTGCAGTCTCCTGGCTGGGGGTGACAAGCAGCAGGTCCCGGCACACGTCCCTGTAGCACTCCTCTCATGTTGCACTTGCACTGCAAAAACTAGCTGTTTACTCTCTGCTTTGTGTCTGCCTGCGGAATACCACCTTTTCATTTCTGTGTAGGCCTAAGCTCTAATAGTCAGTCTGCCCAGTCCCTTTGTGAATGCTGTACAGTCCCTGTGAGCTAACAACACGTCTCTCTGCCAGCAGCCCCGTGCTGCTCTCATACGCCTAAATCAAATTGCTCTACGTGCGCAAGTTTCCGTATTTCATTGTAGGACATTAAATACTGCAGTATTTAACTTCTGTGCACCCAAGTCCTTTATCGGATCTAGCCTGAAGTACACACCAACACTGTTCTTTTGTACAGAAACAGTAGAATAGAAAAGCATTTGAAGGTACTACCTTTTTACAGTCCTTTACTGGGAAACCCAGCTACGCTTCTGAAAGAATGATATATGTTGGGCTGAGGTTGTCTGCACAGTCAGGAGGCTGAAGTCTTTCTTTTCCCCGGTCTTCCTCTCATACTTCTCTCTCATCAGTAAGTCTTTGGATCTCTGAAGACATCTATCACTGAAATGGGGAAGCTTATGTGGGAGACAGAACTCAACATGCTTTGGACCCAGGGTGAGACCTGCTGCAGAGAGTCTCACTCCCAATTTTTTGCAGGTGGATCTCAGCTGTGTCCGCTGCACTTGAAGGTGCAGCATCCCCTTCCCAAACCCCTTTCCAAACACACACCAGAGGGGATTGCATAGTCCTAGAGGTTAAGTCAGTTTTAATAAATGGCTTCATGTTGTTCAGAGAATATGAAAACCTCTCCCCAGTGATGAGATTTGGTTTCAGTGAAATTCATTTATTTACTCAAACACGATTCTCATAAGGAGACTGAAAGACAAACACTGTGAAGATTAATCATTATAAAATGGTAATCAGAGGAAAAAAAATCCAAATTGACTTATCTTTTTAATACAACAGCCATTTACCCTAACTGGACTGTAATACATTCTTACTGTATATTACAGCCGGACCTCCCACTATCTAGAAGCCATAAAGCTGAACTGCCCCACTTTTTCTTAAAAATAAGCATGCTGAAAAAACACGAAAGAATTTTCCACCTCTGGAGGTAGATTTTATTAAAAACATACAAAACCAGATAGTACATATACATATACTCTCTCTACATATATACACACACATAAACCCACAACTATACATTATATCTGTATATACATACTTAGATCCCATATACTGAAATAGAATGAAGTAATAATTTTAAACAGAGAAGAGCTGGTGGCCAAGACATTAGATAAAAATGTCTGAGGAAAGATAAGTCCTTCAGTATGTCATTACAAGTATCCCATTACTTCCATATTGCTTTCCAGCCCATCAACTATTAATGGCCCTGCAGGCTGCAACAAAGTTCTCAGAGAGCCCCCCATAGTTTTAAGAGCTCATGTCCTTCCTATGAAGACTTAGCTGTGGGTCTGCTCCCTTCTTCAAGCAAGTCCCCTGTACCTCCTGGGAGAGTCCCACCCTTTATTCGTGTCCCAGCTGCCAGGTCCCACTCCGTACTCCCACAGCTTTCCCTGCATTCACATGTGCCAGCTCCTGCTCCCCTGGGAGTGCACAATAGGACCCGGAGGGCAGCAGCCATGACAAGGGAAAATGTAGCTTTCCTTTCTCTATTCCGAACTTCTTTAACAAAACCACGATGTTGTGGTGACTACAGAGTCAACTGCAAACGAGGTACATGTTTGTACCCTCTGTTGCACACATAATGTGGCAATGGCGCAAAAGCTCTATCCTTAGATATTTATTTACTATGCATTTTATGTGTATGGCAAATGGGCTATGTTTGGTGTGTCAATCTGTTTGCCGTTACATCGTGTACACTTGCCAATGCCCTCTGCTGTAGTCAGCGCAGTAGTATATCAGATCACAGCCTGATCAATCAAGAAGCCATAAAACAAATACCTTTAAAGTGTTACCATTTTATCATCTCTGGGGGAGGCTCTATATAAAGTTATGAGCTCTCATGGTATTAGACACAGGGGATTCATGGCATACCACCAGTTAATTAATATTGGCATGAGGAAGAGCTTCTTTTTAGGTTTCTTCTTTGTAACTGGCTTTTCCGTGATGGCTTTTGTCCATAAGCTCTCGCTTGTTTATGACATCAAAATTCTCTCTCTTGGAAACTGCTGTGGTGTCGCAAGCACCGTGTTGTGGTCCCACTGCGAATGAATCGGTAAGAAGGTTGAAAAGAAACAACTTCTACTCAGCTACCTTGCTAATCAGCTCTCGTGGAAAAAAAAAATCCTTGCCAGAACAGAATGGGGATCATTTAATGGGAGAGAGATTTGGGAGTTGTTTTTAGAAAAGTCCCTAAAGCCTTTGGACTAAAATACAGCTGCAGTGCTGAAAGCAAATCAGATGCTGGATTGTATTGCTGGGGTAAACAAAGTGAAGCAAAGCCTGGGAGGGGACGGTCTTCTTACATAAGACACGAGTAACATTGCATCCAAAATGCTATAACCCCTATTGTGTCCTGTGCCTCAGGGTATAATTGCTCTTGAAAAAAAGGAACAAAGCAGAACAACCAAAATGATAGCAAGTTTCAAATATTTAAGCACTAAAATGTTGGAAAATACGAAGTTTTCTTTCCATGGGGGGAAAAAAAAAGAAAGAAAAAAACCACCTTTAGAGTAATCTATTGAAAGTGTTTGCATTTAGCATAAAAAAGCTAACCTGGATGTAGGTGCATGGCTTATTTCACAGTCACAGAGAGCAAAAAATGAAGCTAAGTAATGCAAAAATCAGATGATGGAAACATAATGAAGGTTAATGATCACATAAAATAGGTTACCAAAAACCTATTGAGGGCCTTTAAAAGGTATCTCTGTGCCTTTCAGAACATACAGCAGAAAAAAGGATAGAGAGTTACAGGAGCACGAAAGAAAATGATATAGAGAGTATAAAGAGGAGCAGATTTAACAATGGGACATGTCACTCTGTTCTCTACTCTGTAAGTCCTTACCCAGTGTTCATCACTATGTATCTGCTCCGCGTTCCTGTTCCCTCTTTATCAGCAGACTTAGCCTGTCAGAGACTGTGAGATGAGCTCACTTTTTTTATCCTGATTTTGTACAGAAATAAGTCTCATGAAATAGCACTATTTCTGTGTCTCTGCTGATCTTTCACACCCCTGCAGTAACTTGGTAACTTGTGGGGCCAATTTTAACCATATGTTACCAGATACATTCCACAGATTTCATGAAAAGGTAGTGGGTTAGAAGAGAAAGAAAGAGTCCTTTCAAATGTCCTGAGCTGCATTATGAGCTCAAGCCTGATTAAACACCAGAAAATCCATATCATCTCTCAAACGCATTATACAAATGTCTGCAAAACTGTCTTCTTGATTGCTAATGCCCATAGAAAAGCTTTCTTAATTTCTTTCATTCCAGAGAACTCCTAAAAGGGAGAAGTTTTTTATTTTGGATCAAACTGAAGAAGACTGTATATATCCCAAAGCCCTGCTCGGTACTCTAGCTGTACCAGCTGGCCCAGTAAAAGATATTACCTGTCTCCAGAGATCTTGCCCCTGAAATAGATACTACTTTTCAGCAAATACATTATGAAATAACGGTATAAATATCAGGGGTGGTTTTATAATGTATCTTTACAGCTAAAATAAGATTTAAGAAATTCTTACTATGTGCAGTCTTGCTGTTATGCTGTTTGAATGTTGAGGTATTCATTCGTTCATCTGCTTTTGTATCAAAGCTGTATTTAGTCTTGCACATGACTTTTATACAACCATTACTCACAGAAAAAAACAAGAGAAACTCTCTCTTGCATGTGAAGTACTTCACTAGTGTGGAACCCACTGCTTCAAGAGGACATTAAGACGTTAATGACATTAAATCATCCAGTGAGATATTTTTAAAAGTTGAGTGGCAATCAATATTTGGACAGTTTTGCCAGACAAAAACAATATTTATTTACAGATAGGACAAAGAGGCCAGGCATTGGTTGTTCATTGTGGTGGTCTGGACAAAAGTTTCCCATCTATTTTATCTGTAATTGATGATCCAACAAAATTAGGAAATATCTTCTGTTTTCAAATAATATGGTTGAGAAATTTCATTAACAGCATTTTTGAAAGGTTGCTGCAGGAGAGAACTGGAACTTTCTGGTTTAATATCTCTTAGTATTTAATCCCATATAAGTGAATAGCCTTTTTTTCACAAATGGAAAAGACAAAACACTGTAAATCCGGAGTAGTCCCTGATACTTGCTAAATATCATGCAGGGTTGAAGAATTCAGAGCAAATTAGAATTGTTTAAGAAATGAATAGTGATGATTATTGGTTTATAACAATCCTTTTGAAAAGGATTCCATATTTTGTAGAAAACTTGAACCCACTAAATTTTATTTGATGTACAGATTATTGGAAACATTGGATTATTCTAGTTACAGATACCTATATGAATTAAACTACAGGCTGCAAAATTTGTGTCTGTACAGGGCTGTGGTACGATCCAGTAGATTAACTATGGCATTCCAAATGCCAATCAGAATTATAAATAGGAGTGTGTCTTGAGAAATATTAAGGTGCATTAAAAAAAGAAAAAATCTTCCAAACTATCTTTTCCATTATTTCATTTTTGTTTTAATGAAGAACCTTTTGGGGAAATTGCTATGCTTGAATAGCATGAAGAATGTACATGACATTTTATTTCATTCACCTGTGACCCTGCCTATTATGCTCCCCAGCAGTCCAGAAATGAAACATTTCATAAGCTATTTGCTCTTTACTGGCCATTTAATTATTCTGCACCTCATTTCTTTTGTTTAGTTGTTAAATTAAAAAAATACATATTTAATTTTCTCTGAGTCTGGGGCTATTTTATAATTTCATAGGCTATTCCGAGGTGTGTATGTTACTGTAAGATAACAGTGGCAGGTCACTAAAAGCATTTGCCTCTGCCTCATACTTCACAACACCCACAAGGCATGCGTTATCTCAGAGTACCACACGTCTTGTTAAGCCTTACAGTTCCTGTGGCTGATGGACAAGCTTACTGTCAGGGTCTTAACAGAAATGCTACTTTTATATGTTTATAGCTCTTCTATTGTCTACAGTTCAGTGCTAAGATGAACATCCATCATAAATTGGATGTGTATAATGGGAAGGCACTCAGACCAAAGTCAAGAAAGGGATAGGCATAACACTAGTTTCCTTTGAAAATCTGTGGAAGTGTGGACGCATTTTGAGTGCAGAGCTGCTAGTGGGCTGAGATGGCCCAATAGCAACACCAAGAACATCACCAATATTTCAAATTATTTTCTGGTTTAAGAAAACAATTCAGTAGAGGAGACATTAATAAAACCAGATTTACAAAGACTTGCTGTAGGTTGACTCGTCAATTATCAGGTGTAAAAAACTGACATATTGGGAAGGCCTCATGTAGATAATCACATGTGTTTTAATTACTCTCCATTATATATTTCTAATACAAGCTCTTAGAAAACTTGAATTAAATAAATTTGCTGTGCACTAGGAGTAAAGACCTAATGGAAAATTTTACTTAAGCATCTGCTTATACTTGAGATCATTTCAGTGAGACTATTCAAATGGTTTAAGTTAAGCTCATTCTTAATGAGGACCTAATGTCTAACTTGCTACTCTCAGGCATTAGACATCGCTCTCATTAAGAATTATACATCTTAATTCCTTGTGTAATGCCATGTGTATGCATCCTTAGCAGTCAT
Organism: Limosa lapponica baueri; assembly: GCA_002844005.1. Taxonomy (NCBI): domain Eukaryota; kingdom Metazoa; phylum Chordata; class Aves; order Charadriiformes; family Scolopacidae; genus Limosa; species Limosa lapponica. The sequence goes on along the minus strand of KZ506077.1, from coordinate 122,585 downwards.
TATGCAAGACAAAAACATCTAATTAAATCCCATAGCAACAGTGACATCTGTCAAAAATCTGAGAAATTCCTTTTCTTTAAATGAAAATTTTTCAAAAAATAACAAATGTGTACTTATTCCTTGACTTCAAGGGCAATTCCTTTCTTTTATCTATTGTCATATTACTAATTCAAGTAGCATATACATTGTTGTAAATACAGAAAATCATAGGTTTGCATATTGTAAAGTTATTTCCCTTTGGAAACTTGTATGTGATTCATCAAGAAAAGGTGCTGTCATGTAATTCTGCGTGTGTGTGTGTGTACTGAGCAGATGGCTAGGTAGTTACTTCAAGCATCCAGGATGGTGGACAAGCTAGAGCAAATATTTAATTCTGACTTTCTAATCTTATATTAACAAATGATGAGCATTTTCCAAATTCCTGACACTGACTCCGAAAGCACGAAATTCCACGAACAAAGGCTCTATAAAATGAGCTGAGCTTAAGCATGGGATTCATTTCCAACTTGTTCCTTGAACATGAGATCATGAGATCAAACAAAATGTTGATACAAACCTTGAATTTTGCAGCTTGGGACCATTTTTAATTTGAAAACATAACACTTTCTTGTAATGGAAAATAGAGATAACTTGAACTGTAAGTCAAATTGTATCTTTTTCCCATTAATAACTACCAGGTTTTCATGAACTACAATTTTCTCATATTGCAGCTGAGAAAAGTGATGCACACTTGATTCTCCAGTGGGAAAATAACATATATCACAACTTACAGGGCTAAATTAAAGTCCATCTCTATTTGACAATTGTGATTTTGCTACATGCTTTGCCTCTTTCTGTTTTCCTGCTTATAGGAAAATTCTGACCTCCTGTGTATCCAAAAATCAGATTGAAGTCAGAAGCTCGTGGCGCACAGTTGCAGTAAACAGTACATAAATGTAACACAACATAAGACTCGAAACAAGGTTTACTAATGATCCTTATTTAATAAAAAGCTACAGTAATAGCCCCCAAATACTGCAATAAGACAACTGGGAGCTGTAGTGGTTTGGGGCCATTATTGTTGAGTGCTTTTAATACAGTTTGCAAAAGTAACCTTTCTTTGTTTTCTGTGTGAGCTGGCAGGTTGTCTTTGAAGCCGAAGAACAAAAATACAGTGGGGTCATACACTAACGGTGGCTATTTTCTTTTTTCTTTGCATTAAATTCCCAGTAGCAAAAGGATTTGAATTTTGAGGGGAAAAGAGAAAAAATCCAACAGATTATAATTATTTCAAGGTAAATAATACATTTCTATTTATCAGTGACCCATTAGTATGTTTCTTTCTTCTTTAATTTATGCAAAAAGAAAACCCCAAAAAAGGCTGAAATATCATGATTAGCACCAGAATAGAACCACAGGCATGTATGCTGAAGTAGCGGGGATTAGACACACACTCGTAATTTCCTGAGGCTCAGTTTTATCTGAATAATATAAAGAAAAAAGCAAAGTTTCCTTTTTTATTTTCCCCTTGATTAATTATCTGCTTTTTATGCAGGTCCTGAATATAGAATTTAGCTCATGCTACCCTGCTTACCATTGACTCATTTGCATAGAATGCCTTAAGGATACCTCAGGAAGTAGAAAAGGTGAATGTCTCCAGACCCATACCTTTTTGTTTCCACCCCAAGAGCACTCCAAAGTCACATGTTTCCACAGCTGGAAGGCTTCCAGGTCTGGCTGCTTCTGAGCCTTTTGAGAGCAGGGAAGGGGATGAGAGGAAGAGGTGACACACCTTGTGTTAGATAGTAGTATTGTTCTAACCTGTATTGGTATAGTGATATTGTTAGCATTGTTATAAGCTTATTATTGCTTTTATTAAATTCTAACAGTGATTATGAGGCTTTCTCTATGTTCAGTAGCAATGTGAGAAGAGTAATGTTTCCAGGTATGAACAAAAGGAAAGTGAAGGTATTGGGAGAGAGGGAGAAAAAAGAAGAGACGTTTCAATCACTGTTTTTTAAGACAATAGGTTTTTAAAGGCTTGAAAAAATGATTTAAAAAAAAAAAAGTTAGAGGGGAGCTTGAATTTTTTTTCAGGAATGCAATGAAGACAGTCAAAATGTAAATGTAGCCAGGGAAATTGA
>KZ506077.1:64913-88979 GCA_002844005.1 Limosa lapponica baueri | reverse complement strand
ATTTAAACATAAGAAAATGCTTTTTACCATGTGGGTGGTTGCAGACTGGAACAGGTTGCCCAGAAAGAGTCTCCATTCTACGATACATTCAAAACCCGACTGGATGCAACCCTGAGCATCCTACTTTAGATGACCCTGCTTTAAGCAGTGCTTTGGACTGGATGATCTACAAAGGTACCTTCGCACCTCAGTGACTCTGTGATTCTGCAAATTAAGATGTGAAGCTTGAAAAGTGCAGTGTTTGCTTTCTCTGGTCATGGGTACTGCACGTGCCAGCTCCTAGGCTGACATTTGTAAACTGAAAGGAGCACTTCATTTCTGCTAAGTACAGCTGGTGTCAAGAGACTGACGACTGTGCACTGAAGTCTGCCAACAGTCCTCATTTGGGAGGAATACACTGACTCCACACAAGAGAATAATTCTGCCTTCCCTCCCCAAATGTTTCTGTGGACACTGTCTTTTACAAGAGACAGTGACAATGCAAATAACTTTTCTGTAATAGCCGATATTTCTCTATGTCAATAACTTTTCTGTATTAGCCTGTATAGCTATTGGCATTGTAGAATACTTCTGTATGCCAACAACTTTTCTGTAGTAGCTGAAGTGAAAGAGCGAAACAATTTCCCACAGCTCAATTCCCAGTCTGAGCGAGTTTAAACACACATCCACACCTCTCAGAGGACTGCTGTACTCACAAAGCCATAGGCCACGTTGCTCGAGGCACTCTCCACTCCAACTGCTGCTCCCAGCTGCTATGTAGCAGAGAATAACACGATTTATGTAGCTTAGCAGGTACAGCACACGTTTGACAGGGATTTGGGTCCTGCACCAGGACTGAGATGTGTTTTATCCAGTGATGGCTTAATACAAATCGTAAGAGAGGATTGGATCTAAACTTTAAGTAAAGTGCACCTGGCTGGCTATTGGTACGCGTACATTTAACTAAGGTAAAAATGTCTGGCAAATTGCATCTCGTACACAAAAATATAAACTGCTGAATAGACCTTGCCATCACAGCTAGGTTTTTTCTCTCTGTCAGATGAAGCAGACAGGCGTATTTTAACAAACCAGTTCTTGTGTCTCCTGCTGTTTTTTACCTTCTGAGAATCATTCTGGAGTGGCATTTATAGAAAAGGTGATATAAGGGTAGCAGGTCGTACAGTAGGGAACACATACTCCCTGGACCTCCCATCACTATCTGGAGACAAACCAAGATGACATTTCAGCATTTCTTCATACTGCATGCTTTTCTTTCAGTTTGAATTATACAAGAGATCTCTTTGTGTGGTAAGAAACATACTCTCCATTTGAAGTCTATTTCTGTAATGACCTTTGACAATGTTAATGTTTTATATATTACAAAATAAACATTTGATCAAGGTTGTGAGCAGAGAGATTAAAGCTGCTCTCACAGTATGGGCAAGTTAGAAACCCAACACACAGGGAACATTGAAGCGATCAAAAGGCCGCTTCAGATACTAAGAAGGTCAAATCAACTTAAATTCCTAACGTCATTTCAATATAATCAGCAGTCAGCCACCAAAGTCTGTATTTCCTGATTTATTCTCTTTGTAAATCTCTCAGTTTTTGAATCCAAATTCAAAAAATAATTTAATTTTGTTCATCTTCTGGCTCACAGCTGGACTAGGGTAGAGTGTCCTTGAGCAGACACCTGCATGACTGGCCATGAGAGGCCACAGACTGTCCTCTCTTTTTCCTATCCCTAGCACAGTCTCTTCTAATTTCCTCCTACTCCTGCAGTCCCTTAAGTGAGAGCAGTGCGTTTCACCCCAATAAGAGGTAGAGTAGCAGGTTTTAGAAAGCCCAGGAAAAATATTCTTCAGGCTTGTCCTTCTCTTTATTAAGTATTATACTTGGTTAATAAATGAATGCCTAAGAAAGCTGATTTGAACATTGTTAATTGTATATTAATATGTCTAAGTATTTGCCAAGTACCAAAGCCATTCTGTTGCTATTTTGCAGGTGGCTGCATGCACATGAAATGTCCTCGCCCTCAGTGCAGATTTGAGTGGTGCTGGAACTGTGGCCTGGAGTGGAACAGAACCTGCATGGGAGATCACTGGTTTGAATAGTGGGCTGAGGCCAGCCCGTGTTGCTGCTAAAGCTTGTTTTCATCAGCATCAAATTCTGAACTCCTTGCTTAAACAAAACTTCCAGTGGTTTCAGGGACACGGAGTTCAAAAGTTGGCCCGGTTTGTTGGTTTTTGCTTTCTTGCATATGCAATCGTACCAAAATCACATTGAAGTTATGCCCAGGGGTATAAAGTAAGTAAAGAGAGTAAGTGTATTAATAGACAGACCTGCTCGTTGTGGTACAAAGCGGGGTAAATTACACCTTTCTGAACTTGTGCAGTGTGTCAGCACTGAGAGCAGACAGGGTTATCATGAGGAACTTTGGCATTTACAGTCAGGAATCTGTAACTGTTGCAAGAGAGTGCAGCCTGCCTCTGTGTGTGTGAGTGCATGAGCGTGAAGGGGGTGGAGGACGTTCCCTGCATCAGCTGTTTTTTCTTTGACCACTCCTTTGCTCATTCAGCACAATTTTTGATTTTGAGGCAGTATTTCTTAACAGCTTTCTTGGCAGAGGGAAGACTGTGGCTCTTCAGTGTTTTCTCAGGGCTCCTTCCTAACAGGCTTTCTGTGTGGGTCTTGCTTTCAAACCAAATTCTCACAGAAACACCCAGCTTTATGCCATATTTATGCTTGTGTATTTGTAACGTATGACACGAAACCTGCCTACGTACTCATTATAGACTTTACCATTGGAAGATTAGCTAAGGATGCAGTTTCAGCTCTAGCCGTGACTGTTGTTGCAGTGGTGACTGGATCCAATTAAGTGTTGTGCAAGCTCAAATCACAGGGCGTCATTTTTCTTGTGCTTACAGCAATACTTTGGACATGGCCTAGGAAGGCAGGAGAAGACTTCTCAAGGGTTTTCTCTATCATCATTCTCCTAAATTGAATTAGAATATGGATATCTTTCTGACAACACATTCACAGCTCAAACAGTGTGGGGCTGAGGGACATCTTTCATTTTACAATGTTAACACAGTAAGTAAAGCTCACTAGCATTCCCAAGCTTGAATAATCTTACTCTTTGGTGTGCTTTACATTGCTGTTTTATTCTGAAATGAAATGGGTACTGTCCACAATCAACACGCCATGTAAGGATTTGCACAATTCAGTTTTGGAAAAAAATGCACAATAAATAAAGTGATCAAAATTTTAAAATTTCTTTCTTGCTTCATTTGAATACAAAGTAAGTGAGTACAAAGATGTTGGGTGGGTTGTGCATTTCCTTGACTCCTTCAAACTCCCAGCTGAGAGGCGAGCCCTTTGATTAAAACATACTATTAGCACAAAATAAATTCCAGGGCCGTGGACTTCTTTTATGAATTTTGAATTAACATTTTGTATGGCATAACTGTGGAGTCCTGAAAATACGAGTGTGCCTCATATCAGTCAGCGCAGAGCAAGAAGCTTGAGGTATAAAGAAATCCCAGGCTCACTACAAAAGTGTCTAATTGCTAAAATCACTGGAGTATTCATCTGTGTCAGATGGAAGTGACATTAAAAGTCTGAGGAAACAGAGAGATCTAGGCATGAGGTACCAAAAATGAGAGAGGGAACTGGTAGAATTAAGAAAATGAGAGAGAAAGGAAGTAGCAATGAGAGGACAATGGCCATTTCTTAAAGACCATTTTCCTTTTTGGCACTGGTGAAGTAAAATGTATGCAGAAGTAGCTACATTAAAGTGTAGAGTGCAATAGAATGCCGCAGTGGAGCTCATTTAAGTACATTATCTTAATGGGGATATTTTATTGTGAGCTCTGATTATTTCATGATTTGATTTTCTATACCTGGGTCTATTTTATAATTTATATGTCTTGTTGCCAAGAGGCTCGGGAAAAAAAAATGACTGTGCTTGCTTTTACTTTGATAGTGTGTTACATGGGAGCTCATCACTTCATTTCATGTCCACAAACAGTTGGAATAAAAGAAGTCTGAATCCCTTTCCCATTTTTTTTTCTAGTGTGCATCTTATAGAGGGAGAAAAACTTGTTTACTGTAAGGTAGTTTCACTGAGTTAGAGCCTGCCCTGACAAGTTAATGTTTTAATTGTCATGTAGAAACATGTAATTTATGCCCCTGGATCAAGGTCCATTGAAGTCAATGGACTTTAGACCAGCTCCCGTATTTCTGGCCTGGGCAGGGCATGGCAGGCATGAGTCATAAGGCTGGAATAGAAACATCTCTTTCTTGGGAAGATGGGATTATGAGCATTCATTTAAGACATAAGCAAGGCCAGGAAAGGAGAATAAAGAAAGAAGTTCCATTGACTCAAGATTATCCACTTTTAGAGGCTGACTTTATAGGCCCTTGTCACATAGGGTTTCTTCACACAGTCTAGAGTTACACTCTGCCAAAAAAAAAAAGATGTGTATCCTGCAGATTTTAACAGAACATGTCCTGATCTTCTCTGTGTTAGTACATAGACTCTGCTGACACTGTAAGAATGCTGGAATTCCTATACAGATGTGTGAATTGGACCTAAAATTCCCTACACTGATAATTTTAAATTTTTTTTGCATGGAAAATGCCTTTTAAAAAAACCTAAAACTTTAAAGAAAGTGTAATTGATACTGTAATTTGAAACAAAACAAAAGAGAACAAACCAAGTCTTCAGTGTCTATTCAGGCTGTTCCTCTTATTTTGGCTCTGAAGTATGAGAGTGAGATTCATTTCACCCAACTTTAGCTATCCAGTTGGTTCGGTAGCCTCAGAGGCTCATGCAGAGACCTATTGTGCATGTGTATGGTGGGTTCTACTGAGTTTTAAGTACAATTGGTCATGGCTAGAGGTGTGATGGCAACATCCCTGCCAGAGACAGGGCACAGCTCCTGACAGGACAGACAGGACTGCAGAGCTCCCACACACTCTTGGCTCTGTTGTTGGCACGGAGAGGGAACTCTTCTTTTTTTTAAAGCTTATGAACTGGCACTGCTTGCTAGCATCCATGAAGCCAGCCTTGGCAAATGCTTCCTCTGGGTTGGCACGTGTGTCTCTGGAAGTGGTCCTGGGCAGCCATGGGGGTAATGAAGAGAAACAGGACTTAAGCACAAAACAAGAAGGAAGCCAACCTGAGGGCATAAGCAGATGCAAAGTTTTCAAAAGCTTGTGGGTTTATGTTCTCTACTAGCAATACACTCTGGAAACACTAAAATTTAACTATATGTTCTAAGAAGATGATTTATTATGGTGTTATAAAGCAAAAAAGAAGTCTGTATCTTTTTACATCTAAGTTTGCCTTTGTTAATTGAATTCTCTTTACCTTGAACCTTCTTCATCTTTCAGATTAAAACAATTACAGGCTTGTTCTTGCTACTGCAATCTGGGCTCCTTTTAGTGTGTGTAAAACGGATTAAGTACAGGATGTATGCTGAAATATTCAATAATAATTATCTCTATAATAATTCAGCTCTATAACAACAATGAAAATCTCTAATATTTCATTTCAGCTGGCGGTAAAATCTGAATACCGAGTAGATTAAGAAGAAAATATATAACAGCTTGGCTCCCTCAGGAAAAAGTGTATCTCAAAGCTTAGCATAAATAACACTTTGGAAGCCGTGACTGACTAAAATATCATTTATATGTCTACCTTATCTCGTCGCAAACTCCAAGCCAAATAATTTCATTTGAAAATGTACACCTCAAAAAAATTCAGTGAATAGCACTCCAGAAGTAACATTACGCCACTGTTGGGAAACAAAAGTCACACTCTCAAAGGACAGCAAGCAGTGGGGTTTGCTTTTTGCATATGAATAGTAAGGTACCATCTATAGAGCTTTTTGCCTGCAGATCTTGTAGATCATGTAAACTGAAGAAAAATTCGCATTTGTGGAGAGGAACCTGAGGCACTTGGAGGGGAGAGGCCAGATTCTGAGAGATTCTGCTGCCCTGGAAGAGTGGGAAGATTTGGCCCTTTGTGCCAAACTTTCTCACACTTTGAGGTAACAACAACGGTCATGTTCCTCATGTTCACTGCACAACTCCAGCCACTACACAAGTAAATCACTGGGTGCAGTAAGCTCAGTAAGCAACACTTGTAGCAAAATAGGAAGGATACAATGTACTATCAACTCTGAAGATTGGTTAGCCCCATGCTGATCTAATTTATCTGATTCAGCGTTTGACTAGCATGGTGATGGCTGATCTAAAGAAACCCTACACAGAGATGGAGAGCTGCAGTATAGCTCCTAACTAGATTTTGTTCCCGTGCTGCAAAATTCTTGTGCTTCCTTCAGTTCCCCTTCAAGCAACAGAAGAGCCTGAAGAAGACAGCACTGGACCAAAGCTGCCAGAAGAAGGACACCCCATGTCTAATTGTTCCTGATGGTCCTTCAGCAACTTCAGCCTGATGTACCTGACAGCGCAGCACTGACAGTGGTTCAGCATAAAGAGGCAAATGTACTACTTTACATTTTATCTGACTTGATTGCAGTTTGTAAGGAAATATTTCTATCTCTAGCAAATTTAGAAAAAAAAAACTTTCCCTTTTTTTTTCAAACATATTTGTCTACTGATTTCTCTATGTGGTTGCCCATGCGGTTCCCCTTGTGTGTCACCTACTGATTTCCAGCTGTGGCTCCTCTTCAGTAGCAATTTTCCACTTGATCGTCTGGGAACTACTAGAGTACATGCACCGAGTAGTCCCTTCTCATATTCTGGGTAAGTATATGCACACCAGAAAAAAATGTAAATGGCTTTAAGCAAGCAATAAGGTAGGCAAGTTGAGAGAAGGTCACTTAATCATATGGAGAATCATATTTAATGTAGTGGATTGTGCATCTGCAAGGAATTTTTTTTGTAGAAATCAGGTCATATGCCATTTCGTTTTTCTTCATTATTATTAATAGTGCTTTTTTTCTTTGCTTTTAATTTGTTTTTCTTGTCTGTGTCTCCATTTTTCTGAATAATGGAGTAATGGTTCTATGCCAGTAGATAAAATATGCAGCAAGACATCACCTGTTACATTACTTTTTGGCTTTTATCCCTAGGAAGCTTGAGGAATCCATATAATCCATGTAGGCAGGGAAGTGCCATTATCTGTATTTTACAGTCGGGGAATTCCGTCCAGAGAGCACAACCAGCCCACATGGAGGCAACAGCTCAAATGCACACCAGCCCTTCCCTCACAACTGGGGAAATCTGTGCCTGCACCAAAGTGGAGGCCACCAGCATGCTGGCTCAGTGATGACACAAGCTCAGGGAAGCAGGAAGCAAGTTTGAAGTTTAGGGTCCAGAGGACACCAGTATGACATTAGAGACACAAAGAAATAATAATAATAAAAAGAAAGGATCAGATTTCCAGTGGCCTAAAGAACAGTGACCTAACCTGACATCCTTTGCAACCCCTGGGAATTTTACCACTGGCTTCACTGGGAGAAGGCTAATTTAGAGACTTTGAAAATGCCATTTAGTTCTACTTTTTAGCAGCACATAGGAGATCTCTGGGAGAACTTGATGTCCCAGTTTCCTCTTTGACTCTTTGTTAGTTGAATATTTCATCTACAAAATACGTTCATGCCCACTCCCTCCACCTCGTTTTAGTGCAAACTAAAATCCATCAAACACTGATGTCAGAGTTTGAAAAACTTATAGTTAAGTACAGCTGAAGCAACACACTGTACACCCATTCTTAGTTGATACTTGATTGTATTGTCTGCCTCATAAACAGTAATTTCAGCAGCCTGCCAACTTCATCTGCTGGTTACCAGCCCAAAAACTGGTTGGATTAAGACCTTAAGTAATGCTCAAAAGATAGTGCTAAAATGAAAAGCAGCAATCAATAAAATGAAATAGTATTCAGATACTACTTCTGTTGGGGCCAATGTAATGTTTTTTCTTGGAATGGATGCTAAATGCTCCTGAATAGGTTCAGCCAACTGAGTGTGTTTATGCCTGGAAGCTAAATCTGGAAAGCCCTGCACTGTTCTTTTCCAAAGCAAAGAGATCACAATATGGTAAAAAGGTTGGAATTTTTTTTAATGAATAGCTGAAATCCATGTGTTCCATAGCTGATGGAGTTAAAAACCAGAAAAAACAAACTACCTCACTAAGCTACACTGACATTTTTCAAGTGCTCAGTGATACACCAAATGCCAGGCTTGCTTTTTTTTTCAAATCTGCTTCTTGAAGGCAAAAATGACTGATATTTACATTAAAATTAGTCAGTTAGTGAAGCTGAAATAAATTCTGATTCGCACTCGTAAGTTTTAGCAGTGATGTAACTGAATCTAACGCTGTATCAAAATGTTACTCAGGCTTTGTTTAGCGAATATTAAGGTGCTTATTAACTGAGTTGCGATACTCAGGTTCATATTTTATTTTAGAATTAAAATGATCAAGGCTATTCCTATTGCCTCATTCTATTGGATTTTACAGAAAGCAAACATAAGCTTCAAACCAGTGCTAGCAATAAGCTCCTGCGTGGTAGGATATCTTCTCCTGAACTAGTAATCTCTTCTCCTGTGACATTTACTGTGCATGTTAAAAACAGTCAGTGACATTTTACTTTTAGTCCTCTTTATTGTGTGAGCTCTGGGGTAGAATTGAATAAATAAAAATATAAAGCCAAGTCTACACAACAGAAAGCCTACTTTTCTTGCTGTCCCAGTACAGCTGTGCCACAGATCTACCCAATACAATACACCAGCTTGGTAGACCAGTGCGGTATACAAAATAAGCTGTAGATCAGCAAATTTACATATTTATTTATGCCATTATATTGCACTATTTGTTTAAGACCTTTGCCAGTCTACAATACTCATAAGCCCCTTTCCTCCTCAGAAAGGGCCCAGAGTCCTTTGTGTGCCCACTGTCGCTTTCCTATTACATTTCCAGCAAAAAATACATACGTCATACTATTCTGCTAGTTGTGTTTAAACATTTGTATTAGATTGTAAAAGGCCTTAGCCTTTACCAAGTCTCAGATAAATGATGTGTATTATGCAGCACTGCTTGGTCCAAAGAAAAATGGTGTTTCTTATTGCCTTCACCCCATTATGGAAGAGAGCACCACTTTTACAAGCACTAGGCCTTGATAGATAAGATGATCTTATGAGGTCCAAATGAAAATTTCAACTTTGAGAACTATTCAGTCAATTATTTAATTGCTTGCAGAAAGAGAGAGAGAGATCCAGAAGCCTTTCTTATTAATGCAGTCATTGTCTCAGATCCAGCAGCTTCCCTTGCCAGTCAATGGCATTACTAGATAGATCTCCATACCAGGAGGCTTTCCTGATACTTAACGCCACCTAATTTCTTTCCCTTTCATGGTATTAAGATCTCAGGAATAGAAAGGTCTTGTTAATTTGTTGTGTCCAGCCTACCACCACAGGCACCTTGTTATTTAGGCCTTTCACATCCTGGAAGTGTTTAAGGCCAGGCTGGATGGGGCTTTGAGCAACCTGCTTTAGTGGAGGTGTCCCTGCCCATGGCAGGGGGTTTGGAACTCGATGATCTCTAAGGTCCCTTCCAACTCTAACCATTCTGTGATTCTGTGATTCCATAAATTTTACAGGGTGCTGTGGCAAGCAGTTTTTAAGTCCCATTTGCTTTCATGGCAAGGCAATTCTGGAACCTGATTTCAGCTGCTAGTGATGAGAAACCTTTTCATTCCAAAGTATTAATGGCCACCTTATAATTGTTTATCATTATATCAATATTGTTTGTAATCTTAAGGTTTTCTTTTTTCCTGTTTATGTTTCCTATTCCCTTTGTTCCCTGATTGGGTGGAGCAGATAGCAATCATATTTCCACTCCAATTGTTTCATTAGGCTTAATAGGCCAAGCTAAGAAACTTGGATCAACATTTCTCTAAACATCCTAGAATCAAATTATTCCAATTTTACTTAACTTTTTTCAAGTATGAGTGATGGATTTCTGCATAAGATGGCAGGCATGGTTGCACCGCCACCTTCTGTGGCAATCCTGCCTCCGTGTCTCCATTGGACACGCTTCTGACACACGCCAGATCACAACACGTTGTTCACAGACACATCATGCTGGCAATTCATAATCATCCTGCGATGGCCTACCTCACCCAAAGCCTTCTTCACCTTGTTTCCAAAGTACGCACTTCCAAGTGGAAAAGTATTGCATAAATTTGGATAGGTGGCTGTGATAAATGGATTAACTCCCCGCCTTCATCTCTCTCTCTCTCTTTTGGGGCTGTACAGGAAGCATGAAGAAGTTTGTTGGATTCAGCCCAAAAGCTGTGCCATGTCCTGTGTTGTTACTGGGGGGGATGTTTCTACTGACTCATGAGGAGGCTGAGGTTGGCATTAATTAAAACACATCGGTGATGAAAATTGCAGAAATTATCTGATTCATTTTCACCAATTGTCTGCCTATCTCTCTCCTGACTACAGATGAAGTTTGGAGCAACCATGCTCAGGTATCTTGGTTAAATATCTCGAGTTGGTGGGATGACACCTGCAGCAGCCAGCCTGCTTTTGGCTACTATTTAAAGATGCCGAGGACACAGGCAGTGCTAGTCCCAGCTCACCAAGGAGGATGTTCAAGTCACAGCCGGTTACAGTCAAACTTTTTTCTGTGGTGGCAGTAGCCCAGTGATACATGGATTACGGAACCAACCTTCTCACTTCATGCAGCTTCAAAGTGTGTAAGACTCTGGGGAGAGATGAGAAGAGGAAAGACATTAAGGGGGCTTTTAGTGATCTTGGTCTTGGGTTTGCCAGATTCCAGGCTGGGCCCAGTTTATCAGCAAGGAGGGAATAGGAAGAGTTTTCCAGGGGGGATTATAATGGCTCTTTATCAGTAAGTGCCAGTGTTTGAAATAATGCCACATAATCATATCCTTATATTTTCCTACTTAGTTTAACATCTCACTGGGAATTTTTAAAAGTACATTTTCTATCTTTTTTATGGAACTCATTGTACTATGGTGACTGGCAGAATATAAACTATATTGCTAGATAATAACTTTTTAAAAAAATGTAAATGGGACACATTTTTAAGGAGCTTTTTTCACTCTTTTTTGCAGTATCTGAGAAACTTAAAATAGGATTTTGTCTTTTCTGCCATTTATGCACTTTTGAACATTTTTGCCAGAATTAGTTCGGTTTTACACCTCCTAGTAGGGACTAAATAAATTGCATTCTATAGACATTGAGTAGAATATTAAAGAGGTATATTACACAGCAGGTATGATTTTGTCTCCTATATATGCTTCTTGAAACATATACTACCCTATAGAATGGATAGAGCTTTTATTTCTTTTTGTAGGAAGGAATAAAAAAACTCCTAAACTCTTTTACAGGATTTTTTTTCCAGAAAGAAAGCAAAAATAAAACACTTCACTGGCCAGAAAATTATTCAAAAACACGTGTAACATTTTAGCAAACTGCTTAGTGGAAAACCCAGCAGCAAATGCCAGCACCACTGGGTAAGTGGCCTCAGTGCACCCTCTCTGCAGAGAGCAATGGCTTGTCAGAAACCATTTCTCCAAAATACAGTTTAATGTTTCTGGAGACCCTGAGTCTTCCATACTCTGACAGCAAACATAATAATATTAAAATCTTCTCATGTAGCTACAGATCCTGTGTACTTTATTCATGTCCTACTTCAGTGAGAAAGGAAACAATAAGCTTTTTATGTACAACCTTATCCCTTTGTTACTTTCTAGTTACAGACGTTGTGAATCTTGCATTGCAAACTTCATAAACCGTGGTACCATATGCCTGCTCAACTACCACAATCACAGGAGCAACATTTTGGTCAGGATTCATTCAAAATAAGGTAGTCTTTGCATCAACAAATGAACTTTGTTACAAACACGTCAACCAACACAGGAAGTCAGGAACACGGGAATATGCATCCTGACCTGCCTCTGATGACTTGTCCGGCCTTGAGCAAAATGCCTTAACATGTATTTGCAGAACTCTCTGGCAGAATTATTCTGTGACAAAATATCTCCTTCTGTACTAAACTGCTGAGGAGCAACAGTTGTTCCAAATACTGTTCAATATTTCTCATTTACTAGTGAAAAACAAACAAACCAATCAACTCTAATAGGTGCTTTTGCTTCAGTTTTAGCTTCTTGTTATTTTAAATAAACAAAGCAAGCATGTTCTAATTTAATCAAAAATTGAGTCCTGAAGAATGAGCAGTGGTAGGAATTTTCAATTTGAAGCTAAAGGTTTTCTAGGGTTATGTGTCATTGGAAGAGCTTTGGTATAAAGTATTAGGCTTTTTTTTTTTTTCCCTTTTGCTGTTACAGTCTCTTTTATCCTGACTCTGTAATTTTCATTAATTACAATAGTAGCTATTCTGTCTGAGGGACAATGTTTTGACCTTGTACACGAAAATGGCTGGATTATCAAATGCCCTGTATTATAGCACAGAGGAAGTTGTTAAGTAGGATGATAAAACAATTTCACCCTCTTTCCTCTGCCGCTGTTTGAGGCTGCCTCCTCATACTTCAGTCTCTGCCAGCCAGGAGCGCTGTGCCCTACCACTGGAAGAGGCTGTGCATGAGGATTTATGGGACTAAAAACTGCATATAGGGTAATGGAAAAACTGCATTTGCAGAACAAAATTTGGATTTATCAACACATCCCTCTCTCATTGACAATCCAGATTCCTCCTGTTTGAACTTGATATCAAGTTCATTCTACATAACCTAACTCATTCCAGGTGATGACATTCCCACATACGTCTCTGGTGCAAGAGAGGCATTTAGAAGAAGTACAAATAAGCTGACTGTAAATCAGGCATGGATTTTCTTTCCTTTTTCTGCAGACCAGCACCAGAAATCATGAAGGAAGTTCCTCACTACTTAGGGTAAAAATGGCAGGATCAGACTCATGCCCCTGGCCTCACTTCACAGACAAGTTGTGAAAATAAACTTGGACACGCTAGCAGCCAGTACCATTAAAATTGCCCTTGAGGGTTTAAAGAACATGCAGTAAATATGAGCTTGTGTTGCTGCCACACACATTGAACAAGGAAGATAAAAGGGTTTTGAATAACTTCTCATTAAATGAGGCCTTCTTGTTCTTTGCTCTGAATATGGGAAGGAGTCTGCAGAAAAAGAGCTGAGCAGCCACGTAAACAGAAACCTACGTAACATATGAAGACCCACAGAGGAGGCAGTAAATCTGTACAGGCCACTTTCATTCTGGCATTACAGTCTCTGAGTGGTTGACTTTGCAACATACCTCTTGCTTTTTATATGTGTGTGTAGCTTATAAATTTAACTTAAACAGTGCATTAAAACACTTATTAGCTGTACAAAATTTGAAATCTCATGCTTATAGCCACATTTGGCTACTCAGACTCATCTCAGGATCTGTTGCACATCTGTGCCCTCTCGCCTCTCCTTAGGAGAGCTAACTGTGGGAAGCAAGGCACTGTACCTTCCATACCTTTCTGCACAGATCCGATGTCAGTGAGGACCTTGGCAAACGTCCTCTGAAGAATTTTGCTGCAGTGGCTGAAGAGACTACTGTGCCTGTCTGTGTGCCCTGCCCTTCTTCTGTTACTTGCCTTATTCCAATGGCAATTAGTTAGCACTGAGCAGTTCACCTTTGGGGGTGATTTTGTTGAAAACTTGGGCTATGCCTTGGAGTACTTAAGACACAGGCACATGTTGCTCCTTTGTATTCTCCAGGCTCAATCAACCAAGAGGATAGGAAGGACAGCTAGGAGACCAGTAACATCTGAAAGTGCCCCTGTGAGATTTGTCAGAGCCTGTCTGCTAAAAAGCCCCTTAGCTATCTTGGTAAAGCACAGTTACAGGGCCACAGCAGGGTAAACCATTACCTACTGTCATGGAAACTCATGGAGCTACACCAGATTTACACCAGCTAACCAGTAATACCTGTTCATAATTCATGCCCTGATAAATATTTAGCCAGCAGAAGGCAAGGTTCCCTATACCCTATGCTGACCAGATACATGTCAGGGCAGGGCATAGCTTCCTCTCTGCGGAGCTGCAGGTCCATCCCATTCCCACCTGCCCCCCACATCACCCCCAACAGAGCTGCCACAACCTTCCCCAAAGTGATTTGCAGTCACTCGGGTAGAGGGCTGAATGCAACATTAAGGAATTCAACTCTCGTCTAATTAAGACAATGCAATCAGCCGGTCCACAAACACTTAAGGATCTTCTTAATAACACTATTTTTATCAGCTTGAGTGCCAGACACTGTAGTGCGAGGTGATCATTAGTGCTGATATCTGAAGTCAGGAAAGTTTTAGCATACTGTATTTTCCCTCATGAGCATTTGCTCTCTGCGAACCCACTCCCTCTGCCATTACTGTGCTGGCTCCCATTTGCTGCTAGGATCCAATATAAAGTCATTTGCTCTAAATTACTTTAAAAGTACTGATGGCCATGCTTCCAAAAATACACTCTTAATAACCAGCTTCTAGGTACAATTTTAGGATACAGGAAAATGAAAGAAAAAAAAAAAGGAACATACTGGAACTGCTTCTAAGTGAAAAAATTTGGGAAAGAA
Organism: Limosa lapponica baueri; assembly: GCA_002844005.1. Lineage (NCBI taxonomy): Eukaryota > Metazoa > Chordata > Aves > Charadriiformes > Scolopacidae > Limosa > Limosa lapponica. Next base: position 74,409 of record KZ506077.1, on the reverse strand, counting down.
GGTTTTCAAGAGGTACTTTCTTGTGCAAAGATGCATGTTGTCTATTTGTTTGCCTTCATTTCCTAATTCTGAAATGGCTTTTAGATTCCCAAAGATATTTATAATAAAATAGTTTATCCATAAAATTAAACAACTTCTGTTGCCCAAGCCTGTCACTTGTTGCCTCCATTTAGCTGTGGAGTATTAATAGTAATATTTTAGTGGTTCTTACAAAGACTTACTGTGCTTCATATTGTCTATCATTATAGCAAAAGAAGACCGTTCATGCCCTTAAGGTGTCATGACCCAGGTGGCTGGTATTTCCTCCCTCCCCCCCCTCCTGTGAGCTCTACAGTAGTAACAGAGCAACAGTCAGAGGGCAAGTTACTCTTGGAGACACTTTGTATTCCCACAAGGTCCTATTCCATTAAGAAAAGAGCTGAAACTTGATGGCAAAATCCACAAAATGCTATGAATGCTACTGGACCCCTCCAGCTGTGACACAGCTCTGATTCAGCACACAAGCCCAGGCATCGCTTTTGGCTGTTGGATGAAGATTACCACTCCCTACAGAAGTCTTTACCATGGGGTTGTGCAAACCTCACTTGTTTTCTCACATGATGGAAACTCCTGCACTGGGAGGGCATTGCCTTTTTTAAAGTCTGTATGTCTTGGTGAGTGAATGTAACACTGGCTATAAGATCTTTCTGCTGCACTAAATGGAGCTCTGGCAAATCTCCTTGTCTTCCTAGAAGCATTATTAATTTCAAGTGGATTTGGGGAAAGCCCCCTTGGCACAAGTCAGTGTAGGAGGGAGGGTCCACTTAGGATTACAATTGTTTGACCAGTGCCAATACATAGGATTTGTTTTCAAAGTTCATTTCTTTGCCTAAATAAGGTATTTGAATTAAGAGAAAAAAAAGCATTTCATACCCACCAGATAGAAAGTTTTCCCTCTGGCAAGACTTTTTAATTTGTTGTCATGATGGTATCACACTGCCTGATGTAGGTCTTGTAACAATGCTTGCGTGAGGTGGAGATTTTTCAGCCGTGGGTTTTGGAATTCTATTATCTATGTTGAAACAAACACCATTTTTTTTTGATTGCTTGTGATTCCCTGTAGGAAGAAAAAGAAGACAGCAGGACAGAAGAGACATTTAAAGTGTATAAACAAACTCAGACTACTAGGTCACTGATGTCTCAAATGCTACAACTCATTGGGGGTGGCAAGAGAAAGCAATACTTATGGAGTCAGCTGCAGCCATCTGTCTCCGAGGAGCAGCTGGTGATGAGATGCCGTTATTAATGAAATGGGATTGCTCAGTGCTGTCGATTTACTGCAGTGAGTGTAGCCAACTCTGATTCATGCTAACATTACATCTACCATGCCTGGGAGGCAGCAGGCTTTGTTGGGAGTATTGATAATACTTGGGACACCTGTGGTTCGAAACACATGTGAAAAGCAGTAGATTCCGAGTGCTTATGTAGGCTGTTTTGTGGTTGAATTGCCAGGTTACTGATTGACAAATCCCAGAGCTCAGAGTTTCCTGGGCTAGCGACTCTTAGTCATCTGGGAGTTGGTGAGTAGGAAATGACATTAGCTATGTTATTCAGATTGGAAAAAAAAAAAAAAAGAATCAGTGGGGTTTGTAGGATTAATAACATACTGCTAGCATGGAAGTGAGCATACAAATAAGACACTGTCAAATCACTCTGAGAATGGTTGTGCTAAACCTGTATTACATCAAAGAGCTGGGGCTGAGCTTGCAGATCCAGGAGCTGATAAGGACATGAGCTCACCAGCTGTGTGTGTGCACAACGAGCCTTTTTTTGTTAACATTGATGGCTTGAGCTCAGGGAAAGCTGAACTCCTGTGATAAATGTGTTAGTAGGATGACAGTGAGGATTCTCTACAGAGCAAGAGGTGTCTCTCAGCAGCAATCCAGGTCCTTCAGCCCAATCAGTTTTAAATACATCACACAAAAATATCTGACATGTACTGCACTCAGCTTTGGTACTTCCTACTGCATTTTCTACAAAACTGCATTGTTGATGTTTTTATGTGTGTTTCTAATACAAATACACATCTAGTCAAAGCAATTCTGATGCTGGGCTATAGGGTAAGTCTTTTTCAGAAAACAGTCCATTCTACGTACTGTATATAACAGATTTCATGAGAGATTATCTAAACTTGTGGTTGTGACACTCATCTGTCACGTGGTCCTGGGTGTTTGAGACCTGTTTGTGAAGCAGACAGCCCTCTGATGAGGTCTTGCCTAGCAACTGTTCTAAGGTACCACCTTAGTACCAAGTTTAGGTGGCCATCTCCAGGAGGTTCACCCCTCCAGGGCCAAGTGGGAGAATTGCCCAATTTCTGGCTGAGCCATTTGGGCATTTAGCCACAAGGTCATTTAGCACAGTTTCCTACTGAAGAGGCATTTGGAGCAGGGCCTTTGCCTCAGGCCTGAGGAACATATTAAATTGGTGACAAGGGACCCAGCAGTCTCACACAAGTGCCCAAGGAACTTGAGGATTGGTTTCAGGACAGCCTGCCAACCGTTTGTAAGAGGTTGCTAATTACTATCAATTGCAGTGATTTTTCCAGAGGAAGTGGATTGCAATTGCAAATTCACAATTGCAATTTCACAGACCACAAAGGAGTCATCTGAATAAACAGCCTTTGATTCACCACCATCCTTTGCTGGGTTCAGACTGCTGTCTAGCTCCATACCCTGCTGTTGCACCCCTAGCTATCTCCTGGGCCGTGAGCTTTTCACAGAATCAAAGAACAGAAGGGAGGAAGATACAATGGGGCAGTTTGTGCCATGAAGCAAAGATGGAAGGGCTGGTTTCTAGCGGACAAAGAGAATGAGGGTCCTTATAGGGAAACAGTGCTGGGGGTTGCTGTGATTTGTGCTGGAGGCCACACTTAGGACTGAGGTGGACAAGAATACAGCCAGCACATGGAGGCAGCTGGAAGCAAAAGCAAGCTGTTACAGAAACGGCCTGATCTTTGTGTCTGATAGTGGTTATGGAGAGGGTCTGCCATGGTACAGTGGCTGGCACTGTTTTGGAAAGGGAAAAAGTGCAGCAGCATCACTTAGTTCGTGCCTACCAAAAGGCATCCCTGGACTACATGCCTTTCTTACATCTCTGGCAAATCCTTTTAAGCTTTGCCCCATGCACAGGCTGCAGAACAGCATGGCATGGTGGTACAGAAGTGGAACCAAACATATAAAATACTATTGGTAAGGATTCAAAGGTAAATAATTAGTAGATGCCAGCAAGGCACCCAAAAAGTCTTTCACATTGAGGCAATTTCACTTCAGAAAGTACATCACTCTTTCAACAATGTTCTGTTTTCATTACGGCCTGTCTTAAGAGCATCATGGTGCTTGAAACAGCCTAAGCACTGAGGCCTGGGGTTCTGAGAACCACTCTGTCATTTTTCTCAGAGGTGTCCAGTCTGCTTTTCATTTCCTAGATCCTTTTCTTTTCAAGCGACTGCTGCTGAGGAATGATCAGATGTCTTCATGAGATTTCCAACTATTTTATGTAAAAACATTCCTGGTTTGAAGTTTTCATGCTCACTTAAGAGTTTTATATTCAGGAACTATTTTCCTTTTCTCTGAAACTTAGTGTTTTTCTTAATACAGCATCCTCATGGAGTAGCCAGTTCTAGAGCTGTGTCTGCATCTATTGAAATCGATGAAATGCCACTGGGAGCAAGATCAGGCCAAATCATAGAAAACGAAGAACTAAGAGGTCAATGCAGGAGACCTGTCCTGCTGTGACACTGGAAATAGGTTGTTTCCCCAGACCACAGCTTCACAGGAGGAGAAAGATTAACTGGAAGAAATCAGAGGAAAAGTAGCATCCTGTATGCTTTTCATACAGGACACAGATTTGCTCTAGTCAGTGGGATAAGGCACTCCAAATGTATAGTGTACTGTATTTTTTCAGTGGTATCACAGGTATTTGGCAACCCAAGGCAAAACCAGTACAAAATCTTACCCGACTCTCTCACCCCTTTTAAGTCCTGAGCTTTTAATGCTGTTTGTCTCTGTATTCCCTGTTAAAATGTCTTATGCAATCTGTTTCTGCAATTTAGTATCAAAGATGTCCCAAATTTTTTCATGCCTTAATGTGCATAATAGACATTTACAAGAACTGTAAGAATTCAGCTTTTACCCAATTAGCTTTTAGCTAATGCCTTTTTATTTAAAAATCTATTTCATCAACCACTTTCTCATTTTACGAAAGAAAGAAACAGCACAGAATGCCAGTTATCTCCACTTTTGAGGGGTCAAATTGGCTCACATCGAGTATCCTAGTCTATAAGGCGTACCACTAAATTTAACTCTTGAACTCCCTAGACTTCCCAGAATGCCTCCGAAGTGTGGTCTTTATGAATAATAAGTAGGCTCTACTAAGTATCCAGAATAAAAATTGACACAAATCTGTTCTTCAAACACATCAGAATGCACAGAAATAAAAAAAATAAATATATCCACCACCCATTTAAAGACTGCTGCATAGTGGATATTTCCTACCACCTAACCAGGGTTTATCCCATAATTTTCTTGGGAAATAGCTCCCTGATGTTGCCTTCAGATAAAGTGGTCTTTACAAAAGTAGCACACCAGAGAACATTGGACAGAAACTGCAACAGCTGATGAAGATGAGAGTTGTGTCCTGTCTTGTGTTTCCAGTATGGACACCGTGGCGCAGAACTGGTGAGAGGAGCTGCAGCAGGAAACATCTTCAGTGAGCAAAGTGTAAGAATGAGTATTTTGCTTGCTTTTTCTTAAAAGTTGGGGTTTTCTAAAATGACCTTTCCAATTCTGTGTAATTGAACAAACAGATAAACAAATGCTAACTTCAATGTAAATTTGGCGAGGGAACTAGAGCTGCTCCCTGGCAGAATGAATATGAAAGCTTCAAGTGTGGCTTAAAGTTGCTGTCTTTTATGAGCGGGGTGACCAGTCATTCACAGGGTGAGGACACTGCTACAGAATTCATTATGAGCTAGATCAAGCAGCACACAATTACTGCAGCGATTGCCATTTTCTGTAAGTTTGTAAAAGTTCAAAATAGCAGGCTCGCATAGCTCAGCTCTACGCATTATTGCAGCATAAAGCAGCCTTGTCCTCATCATGTTGAAATAATTATTTCCTCTTCTAGGTGAGGAAATGTACATATACAAGCAAAAAGAATGGTTGTCTGGATTTGTTCCTGAGTGTTAATGTCTGTGGAACTATATATGCAGATTAGGTATTGCCCTTGAAGACCTGGAGAGCAGCCAGTGTGCCTCTTCCCCAGAAAAGTTGATGTAAACAGTTATGCATAAGCAGCATTTGTTATTACACGCTCTGAGCGACTCCAGCTTCCAAGTTGTTCAGACCAACATTTTGTTCTACGGTTTCTTATCTCTGCTTCTGGAAGAGTGGCAGTTTCCCGAGTACCCTCTAAACAGCACTTACCTTTGCAGCTCCAAAGTGATCTTTCCTCCGAGGTCTTAGAGGAATTTCACCCAAACACACACATCCACGACCATGACATTAATAGATGTTGGCATCTCTGTTTCCATGGTGTCATTGAAGCCCTCACTAGTCACCTAAGCCACCAAGTATGGGCCTGAAGTGGTTCACACAGAAGTCTTCATTTTAATCAAGCTTTAAGAAAACAAATGTTTTCCTTGTGGCATTTGTTTTAGATACGTGAGCAGAGAGAAACAAAGGTCCCTCTCCTCCTCACAGGTAGGCTCAAGTTGAATACTTAAAACAGTTGCAGAAATAATATTTGCACGTGTAAGGAGTGCTTATTTTGTGGATGTCAGTAGATGGGAAAATATTTGGTCTAACTCTGCAAAGAGTAATTTGGAAAACTTTTTGTATGGTATGATCCTTGGTATTTATAAAAGGAATTATATTCTTTAAAAATGATAAATGCAGCACAATTGATTAATAGTCATGGACTTGTTGCAAAAAATGAAGGATACTGAAAGAAGAAACGTGTTAAAATAAACATGTTTTTTTCTGCATCTCAACCAGTATTCTTTCTGTATGTACTAGGCTTTGTAAAGAGCCAAATAAGACAGTTTGGAACTTAAATTCATATAATGCACCTCACATGGCTCTTTTGCTAATGCATATTCAATTAAAGAATGAGTCTATTCTAAAATTAACTGTGGCCTCAAGGTTTAGTTTCAACAGGATGTTTCCATTTGTGGGTACCATGTGGCTTCTGTGCAGGGAAGTGGGGTCTTCTGTATGAAAACAGCAGATCCACTGTACAGCTGAGGTAGCGGAGAAGCTGTACAGCTGAGGTAGCGGAGAACCTTAACAGTTAAGGTTAGTCTACACTAGAAAAACTTGCCCAGAAAAGCTAGTTACACAGGCTAAGAGTGTGTGATTTTCACTGCCACCCACCCCAACCCGGCATATTTAAACTGATACACCTGCACCTGTATTAGGACTCTTCTATCATTACAACGATGCATTGTTTTAGCATCTTTCATTTTTGGTTTCCGTATTTGAATAAACTGTTAGGATATATTAACCTATGTACACATATTTTCATCTGGTTTCCTAAAGGAAAAAAATTGTGCAGTCATGCTATACGCATCAATCCTTACAATAATTCTTGAACTTGTTAGCTGATTTTAATCAAGCCCAAAAAAGCAGCAGAGATCTCAGAAACAATTACTTTCCCACAGATTTCATAAAGACGGATAAGCCAAGTACAGGAAAGACTTCCTGTTATTGCCTGCACGGAGGGACAGGCTGCAGTTCAGCCTTTATTACACCCAACCTACACAGAAGAGGAACATTATGAATGCTTTTAAATGCAGGAAATATGTCTTTTATAATCCACGCCTTATTAGATATTAGAGAATCTAACCATGAGACATGCAGCAAGAGCAAACTGGACTTCTTGAGTCCAGCTGCTCACGGCAGTGTATCATAGCGCATCCCTATATATTATCCACCTCATCAGTCTAGCAGCATCAACACTACGGGTGCTGCCTCTTTCTCTAGGCTGGCATGGCTAGAACTGCAGAACTTTCCAGAATAGACAAGCTCTTGCCTGCAATTAAATTTGTGAAATCAAATTCACAAGGCACTTAAAAGTGCCTGTTGTCAGCAGGGTTGGGGTCCAGCTATTAGAACCAGCAAGCAGTTAATTTCACTTCAGCCATGAGAGATACCTAAGTTCCTTATGGATTGGAGTGCACGCTTTGCCCAGCAGAAGTCTGTGTTTCTTTGGTTTGTTGCTTTTTGGTGTGTTTTTTATTGTGGTGGTGGTTTGGGCTTGTTTTTTTCCTTACAAGGAGACTCATTTAAAGTCACCCATTTCACACACAGTGGGAAATGGCCCCTGGATAGCTGGGAGGAGTCATTGCCTGGTGCAAGTTCATGACACAAGTCTTGAGTCTTGCCCAATGCAAATAAGGTATTTGCATGTCCACAAGCAACAAGGAAAGAACTTCATTGAGGTTGCAAACTCAAGCACTCAGAACAAGGAAATGCCAAAATTGAGAACCGAAGAAACTTAATTTAGCTGCCCTTAGCCATATGAATTTTTTATTTTTTTTTTAAATAATCTGCACAAATCTTAACGTACTCTATTCAGTGTTCTGGACCATAGAGCTTAAGGGAAGAGAAAGACAATCTGATTCCTTTTTATCTTCTTTGTTCATAGCACCTAAAAAAAATATAGTGAGGACCTCACAAACCTTGCTTTTAATAGAGAAGTATTTTTTTGCTATGGGCTTTCCAGTCTCAGTCTTTACCATGGTATCTAACACCTTCATAAGATTAATACATTTACCTTTTAAACCCCCATTTAAATAAGAGGGGTTTATTATTTCCATTTTCTTGGTTAGACTTTTGAGAAATAGATGTACTCCATCAAAACTAGAATTTATCTCTCCACTGGAGAGTTTTCTTGGGTGTCAAGTATCCATAAATCCTATTATATTCAGCTGCAGCTTAACATCAATGAAAGCAAGGAGGCGGATTTTAATATGGCTTCCCAGAAAATGGGGAACATACAAATAACCAGCTGCAGAGACTTTGGTCTCAAGGCCAGATAAGTAAAAGATCCTCAGGCACTACCACACTCAGCATCAGGGTGCGTGACTTTTGGACCCTTGGCACTCAGGGTAATACCTAGACTCTGAGTGAGATGCCTTGGAATAATCCTGAAAATAATCCTATACCACAAAGCTGGTTAAATTAGCTAGTAAGGGATGCTTAGGACATAGCTGTGCTACAAGGCCAGCCAGTCTCCAGAATTAAGTACCTCAGTCAGCGTTTTAAGTCGTCTCCCTCTGCCTGGAAGGGTCCCTTTTTTAAAATGCAGCCATAGGGTCCGTCTTTTAAAGTATGGCTGGAGAAATCTCTCTCCATGTAACAGTTCAGCAGTTGGACCACTGGCCTGAGGATGTCAGTGAGCTGGATTCAACTCCTTCATGACCAAATGGGTGGAAGGTTGCTAAATCTTGACCTTTTGAACAGTACACTCACCCACCCCACCAGCAGGAATGTGTCAGGGCACTGGTGGCACTGCCAGGTCTTAATGGCCTCGACCAGCCTCACCTGGAACCCCCATCCACACACTGCCCACAGACCATGGCTCCCTTTAAGCTAAGGTCTGGCCCTTCAGTCCCTACTTGAGCTGTCTAGTAGATGGATGTGCCTTCAGTTTGGTCTCCTGCCTTGTTTCCTGAGGGATGGATCCATGTGGTAGCCTGATGTCCTGCTGCTCCTGATTGAATTCCCTCTACAAACCCTGCACCTAATTCATTGTTTCATCTCAGCTAGGACTGTCAATAGACCCTGCACTGTGCTGTGACTGCTCTTTTCAGGTATTGTGGGGCAGCGCTCTGGCTGGGGAAGATACTGCCTGCGCTGTGATCACCCTCAGCACCAGGCTTGTCCACCCTTGAGCACCAGCCTTGTTCTTGCTGCTCCGAGAGAGTTGCAGCTTCTTGTCCTTCCCAAACGTGGTACTTTAGTCAGGACGCTTCCCTCTTGCTCCCTAGAGGACGTCCTCCAGTGACCAGTCTGGAAAGTCTTGTTTATATCCTCCTTCTGCCCCTGTTTAATGCATAATACAGCTTCCATAGTTCAGCGTCTGCTTCAAGTACTTTGAATAAGCAGGAACCCCTTGCATTGAGGGTAAGCAGTGGTGCTACGTGGCTGTCATGGACCAGGACTACGACAGGGCCCAGCTCCAGCCAGCTCATCCCAGCCTCCTCCTGCCCGGGCTCAGCCTCAGGAGCCACCCAGCCATGGTTCAGCCACACACCCCGTGGAGCTGACAGCGCTGTCCCACTGAGACGTCATCCCAGGCATTATCACCTTCCGATGCTTTGGGTGTTTAATAGACTCAGTTCTCGCTATCCTCTATTCAGGGAGGCCGCTTTTCACTCGGCAGTCAGAGCCTGACAGCAAACGCGTTTTTCACAGGCAGCGAATACCGTGTGTCAGGGCACCCGGGGCTTGGCTGC
>KZ506077.1:24120-50143 GCA_002844005.1 Limosa lapponica baueri | reverse complement strand
GGCCAGAATACTTGGCAGAAGACAGTTACTCTGAATGCTCAGGTACTAAGGTAGGACTGGTCCTTTCCAAAATTATACAAAATAGTAACCTAAGAGTTGATCTTTTTTTCTCTGGAAACACTGCTGGCTCATGGGTTAGTACTGTTATTGATGTTTCCTTTCTGGTCTTATGGAGTATAACTGACAGAATTACAGTTTCAAGGAATAATTGAATAAATTGTGTGTTGTGCGTAGCCAAGCTTTTATTCTTTTGCCAGAATCAACTGATGTTTGAATGTGACAAGGGAACAAACCAATAAAGCTAGAATTAAGGGGCTGCTACTATTTTTTGGTTGGGGAGCATGGCTGGCATAGACTGTAGAGGAAGGCACAACTTCTAATATAAAGCTCTAAAGCTTGCGTTTATTGTGGAGCTGCTCTTGAAGGTAGCAGAGGCCACAGTATATGTCTTATGAAGTACAAACAATTCAAATAAAAGTATAAGTGGGTTATTTTGCTCATATTTTATCAATAAAGACCTGATAGAGGAGTATTGTAGTCCATGGAATGGAGCCATAGGCTCATGGGTTTTGCAGAATTAGGACTGAAATGTGAACATTTGTTTCCAAAGCCAAATTTAAATTGATTCAGAAATACGGTATTCTCTTTTCGTGCTTACTTTTTGCAAATATTGTCATCAGGACTTTTTCTACAATAGAATTAGCTTTCATTTTAGTGTAGTGTGTGTAAGTGTAAAATAGGAAGTTTGTATTAATGGTCTGTTTATAGAAATAAATGCATTCTGTAACCACTGATACTGTTTGATTTTGCAGGTTGTCTTCTGAATTTTGGGTCTGAAGGTACCCGCTTGCTTTCTCAGCAAATAATGGACATCGTTGGCTTTCTGAAGTCTCAATTCATTTGCCACCTTCTGATCTGCTACATATTTATAGTGTCAGGACTGATCATTAACTTCATTCAACTCTTTACGCTTATACTTTGGCCAATCAACAAGCAACTGTTCAGGAGGATCAACTGCAGGCTGGCTTACTGCATTTCGAGCCGTAAGATTTCATTTTGTTTTTTAAAGTATTTTCACATTTTGTCTTGAGGGAATTGGTAGAAAAGTTCTGAAATGTGTTTCAGACTAACCTTGAAATGAAGGTCGTTAATGTCGTAATGAAAGTAATGAAATAAAGAATACAGCACTTGCATTTGTGTGAGGAGGTGTATGCTTTTTTGAAATGTCCTGTTCTGCTGAAATGTTTTGCTCTTTTATACTGGGATACTTGCTTGACTCTGGATGTAAAAGAAAGAATGCCTCTCGTTTGGCTATCAATCATGTTCCATTAAGCCAAATGAGAAATATTGACCAAATAATAGCTGAACTTGCTGACATGCATTATCTGTAGGCTTTCAGTGTTAACAAGTCACTTTCGATAATGCTTTCAATCTTTTTATCATGCCTGATTTTGTTTATGATCTTGGTTTAAGTGTTTAATGTGTGAATACTGTTCAGGACTGGGAGATAACAGTGGAAAAAAAAGAAAAATCTCTGATTCCATGTGCTTCTTTCTTAAGCTAGTTGTAAACTGTCGTTTCTTTGAATAGGCATTTCAGACCTTAAGCTGCATCTGTATGTATTCAGTGTACGCATACAGTTATAATGTAGAATACAGCAGGTAGGCTGTAAGCATTGGAAGAAGCAGGAGTTGCAATTATTTTTATTTTCTGGGGCAGATGGGAGCATAAGCTCAGGATATTACTTGTAGAAAGACCAGATCTTTGTAACTGCTGAGACACATGACAATTCACTGACACTTGTCCAAGCAGGTAATTCTAGTAGAATGAATGTAACCTCTATCCATTAATTTCTTCTTTGTTAGTAGCAGGTTGGTGGAATCTCCACCCGCCAACAGTGGATTATCAGAGCATATGCAGTTTTCTTGATATTACCAGTCTGCTTATATATTTGTTTTCAAAGAGCTATGACTGCAGTTTCAGCACTGATGTATTGCAATGCAACTTCTGACTTCTGCTTGATTGCTCTCAACTTACAGCAGAGAGCATTCTCCACAGAAGCTGTTAAAATATACGGTAATGTGCCTGTGTTCAGTAGCTGGAAATGTGCTGTTAAATGTGTCCTCCTTCCAGAGAAATTTCATTGGGCCTTTCTGAAACTCAAAAGTACTTTTTAAAAATGAAAGTGTTGCAAAGTGCATACCTAAAGATTATTCAAGTGTGATGTCACTGTCAATACTGAGTGAGTGATGGATGGTTTCATCCTAGGGAAAAGAGCCCTTCAACACAGCATTTAAGAATTGTGTTGCAGAAATGCAGCAAAATGGTTTCCTTCAGGTCACGGGTTCTGCTACTAGGAACCTGAAAAGGGAAAGCCTTGTTAGTATTCAAAATGAACTGCTTGAGGGAGAAATCTGCCACGTGCCTCAAACTGGAGGCCATTATGGATTATTTATCTCTCATCAGTGACTGATGTGCAACTATTCAAAGCATTGGTTTTAAACATACTTTTGACTTAAATTTCAAAGCTGTATCAGCACGTATAGGTCCAAATAATTTGGGGGTGCTGTTTTATTATTTCTGTAATAAAGAGAGGGAGTTCCTGCTGGAAAAATTTCATATTTGCAGTCTGTGTGTATGTCCCTGAAGTAGTGAGTTTGCAAGTAGTATTCATTTGTATGTAAGAACAGTTACATGAATATGGCCGGGTTTTTACCTTTTGCCTGGTAGCACAGTGTATGTTTGAAGCTGTGGAATGTAGGAAGATACTGTACAGCTGTATATGTAGGTACATGTACATGCAGGTATGCCTTCTGCCCTTCATGCAACGCCTTCTGCCCCATTCTTCCTTTTGGCTGCTTAGTGCAGAGGCATCAGCTACTCCATCAGTCTCCAGACTGAATCCTTTAGTTGCCCTCAATCTAGTCTCGTCTATATTGGGGGCTGGTCACCGTGTAAGAGCAGGTAATACTGCATGCTTGTCCTTGGTTGGGCAGATGGCTTTGTACTCAGGGTTGCTGATCTAGTCTTCCTCAATGCCACTGGAAAAGGTTGTGTTGTGAGATTTTTGCCCAGTCATGCTCAGAACAAATTTTCTATAGGTTAAAGACAGTTATTTTAACTTTACAAGAGAGCAAGCCAACATTTGATATGAGTCACCCTTATCTGAGTGATATTTGAAAAGGGAAAAATGGTAGTTAATTAAAAAAAGTATTTGGAAGAACTGAAGAATGCAGTAGACCAATTAATCAAAATGGATGTATTTATGTAGCAGTGTATGTGTAAGATAATGCCTTTTGGGGGCCATTGATGTGCTGACTAATAACTTAAGCTGGGTCTGTATGGGTCTGTTGAAAGTCATGGAAACAGTCTACAGTTTGAGATAATGAAGCTTAGCCTTGGAGAATGTAAAGAGGCATGTGCTTTGCTATGGTGACTGTTGAGGTTTAACCCCAGCTGGCAGCTAGGACCACGCAGCTGCTTGCACAGTTCTTCCCCTTCCCACCCAGAAGGGTAAGGAAAAGAGGGAGAAAAGTAGGAGGAAAGAAAAGAAACCTTGTGCGTTGAGATAAAGGCAGTTTAATAGAACAACAGGAAAAGGAAAATAATAATAATGATAATGGTAAAAGAATATACAAGATAAAGTAATACAACACAAGTTACTCTCACCACTTAGTCAGCTGGTTGCCCAGCCTGTCCCAACCAGTGATAATGGATTCCCGCCCCCTGGTCAACCCCCATTTATATACCAAGCATGAGGTCTGTGGTATGGAACATTCCATTGGCCATTCCATTGTTCTATCTGTGCTCCTTCTCATCTTCTGTGGGAAGCTGAAAAAAGTCCTTGAATAGTATAAACATCACCTAGCAACAACGAGAGCAATATGCAGTATTGACATTCCTTTCATACCAAATCTGAAATACAGCAACCACTTGAAAGAAAATTAACTCCATCCCAGCTGAAACTGGGACAGTGACAAGCATCATGTTGCTTTGAGTGGCTGGTACAGCCTGAGTCACCAAGTCAACCAAGGAGTGAAATAGAGTGGGCATGGTTCAACTTAAGAATGGAATGAAAGCACCAGCTGCTTTTAGATCTTGCAAGTTCAGTCAGTTTCCATTTGATGTCAAAGGTAGAGATAAATGATTCCATAAAATCAGGGGAGAGCATTTCATCTTGGACACTGTGCTCTTTGGGAAAGGTGGTGGGTTTTTTTTGAATTTCAAGGAGTGGTGGAGTTTTTTCTACTCCTTTACTTCCTATCTCTTTTCTAATATAAGAACATGATATTCTTGCTTCTCCCTGTGCAACATCTGCTATCATATTGCATATGGGAAGCTAAGCTGCTATTGTGATCAATGACTTGTTCTCACTTCAGTAGTCCAATTTGAGTTGGGGGTGCTTATCAGTTCACATGAATCAAGCCAGACTAGGTCAAGTAAAAGTATTCATAGAATCATTTAGGTTGGAAAAGACCCTTATGATCGTCGAGTCCAATCATAAACTTAACACTGCCCAGTCCACCACTAAACCATGTCCCTAAGCACCACATCTTATACGTCTTTTAAATACCTCCAGGGATGGTTACTCAACCACTTCCCTGGGCAGCCTGTTCCAACGCTTGACAACCCTTTTGGTGAAGAATTTTTTCCTTATATGCACTCTAAACCTTCCCTGGGCAGCCTGTTCCAATGCTTGACAACCCTTTTGGTGAAGAATTTTTTCCTTATATGCAATCTAAACCTCCCCTGGTGCAACTTGAGGCCATTTTCTCTTGACCTATCACCGTTACTTAGGAGAAGAGACCAACCCCCCAAGTCACTCACTACAACCTCCTTTCAGGTAGTTGTAGAGAGCAATTAAGGTCTGCCCTCTGGTTCCCTTAGCCACTCTGCATAAGACTTGTGTTCTAGACCCTTCTCCAGCTTCATACCATAAAACGTCTGTATGCATTAACTGTGGTTTGGTAGCTGAGGGCAACGTAGCTGTGTGAGCTGCTACGTCTCTACTGTGAGTATGGAAACAGCATTACAGCTTCTCACTCTGACTGCTGACAGCTCAGCAGGCTAAAGCCATAGATTTCAAACTTCTATTCATCAATGTAAGTTATAGAAGAGGTAGAAACCTAGTTTCCAATTTGAATTTACAGTGGAAAGGATTCACTAGAACAAAAACTTGCTTTTAACGGAACAGAGCAAGTGTAGTGGCACATACCAAGTTACCTTCAATAATTGGTATTGAGAAGTTCTTGCCTTTCTTCAAACCAATTGTGAATCCTGGGTTGGTCAGACTGGGTGAATTTAGCTTCTCTACTGACCTGCTTCATTATATATTAGCATTGGGGAGAACTTTCTAATGGCAGTGTTGCAAATGAAAAAATGCCAATTTTTGCACCATGACTTTTTATGGAATGTGAATTGGGTAAATGTTCAGCCATTGTTCAGCTCAAATCTTATGCTCCCCACAGGGTGTGTTAGGCATTCACTGGATTGCAGTTTAGATCGCTTTTATATATTTTCAATATACTTTTCCTGTTTTATGAATAAACTCTTCCTGTTTGATCCCATTACAAGGTAATGGTTAGTTCTAGTCCTCCTTCCTTTGTATGTCTCAGCCTTTACTGAAGATTGTTAGTTGCAGAGAGTTGACGTTCAACTTGAAAAGAACAGACTTTTCTCTGTATTGGTCTTGAAATGATCTAAAAGACTAGTAAGGGTTATGCACCCTCTGTTGTGTTTTAAGTTTAAAGAAACAGAAAAAAAAACACCCAAACAAAACAAAACCCTCAGTCTTGGGGGTTCTAACTTCCAGAAAATATTTTCTGGCTTCAAGTATATGTTCACTGACTGGTTCAACTGCCTGTTAGTCCCTGTTTTGTAAAATGACAGCCCTGATAAACTTTCTCTAATATCGAACTCCACAGGGTGCACCTCTAATAAGAGAATTGAACACTGTAAACCTCAACAAGGTGGTAACAATAAAAATTTAAAAAATAAGTCTGCTTGGAAGATGGCATTAGAACAAAGGTTGGGCAAGCAATCAATCTTATTTTTAATTTTTAAATAATTTAGGGACATCTTGTCCTCAGTCTCTTTTTCCAAAAGACTCAGAGCCAAGATGTATGCCAAGGAAGGAAGCACTTAGCGTGGAATATGTTGCAGTTCTCATGGATGTTGTTTGTGACTGAATTGGAAGAGGTGGGAACACATCATCCTCCTCCCCCTTATCTGAGGACAGCAAACCACCACAAAGAGTACACACAGCTCTTCTGCACTGCCTTGTAAAGTTGGCTAAACACAGGTTGTCTTGGGTATTAGTGCCGTGTGTGTGCCTGGCTGCGTAGCTTGCTGGGACAGAGGGAAAGTGGTTTGTGCTTCCTGAACCAGATAGTGCTTGGTAGGCTGGGGCAGTGCTATGCCTGGGCGAGCAGAGCGTGCTGGGCTCCTGCGGGCTCTTTGGGACATAACTCTGCCGTGTGCCAAAGACTATGAGAATGGGACGTGCTCATCCAGGAGAAACAGCTTCTTTAGTGGTGCTGGGTGTATTTACTCGGGAGGCTGTTTGCCTGTGGGTGGAGCAGTGGTTAATTTGTGCTCTTGCTGCCATTCTGTTGGGGGAAAATTACCTTCTCTTTGTGCTGAGATCCAGGTTGTGCTCTCAGGGTGAGCTGCAAACTGGCCTTCTTCTGGCTCTCTGCACCAGGGGAACTTTGCACCAACAAAAGAGCTGCCAACAATGGCACAGTCGTGTGGACAGGTGCATAAGGGCTTTAAAAGCAATCGACTTAGCTTCTAATCTGCCTTCGTAAATAAATTATAGTAGTACTAATACCTATTCTTGTGCTATGAAAGGGGTGTTATTACACCTCTGGGTAAACTTATGCTATGTAGGCTGCAGTTTGTAAATCCCTCTGAGGGGAAGGCCCTTCTTTGCATGGAAAGAGGCACCCTGATGCCTGCTCATTGACTGCAGCAAAAACAAGATGGAAAATGATTCCTCTTATGACTGAGCTTTCTAGAAACAAAACCAGAGGAAACTGAGAACTGCTTCAAGTTCATCATCTTGGCTGGCTGTTATGAGACAGTAAAGCTTAATTCCTTCCACGTACAACTATAGGCTTTGCAATGTGAGAACTGGGCATCAAAATAGGGCTCTGGGGTAGTGTCTGGGCCACGTTAATCCTCAAGATTATTTTCTTTGTCTGCATGGACTGCCCACTTGGAGTTTAGAGGAGCCTGTGGCCATTTTGCTTGTTGTTTGTACCAAGGTGGTGCTGGGGCAGAGAGCAGACTTCTCTCCCCTGGTGCAGTTGAGTAAGTGGGAAGCAAGAGGGCCCTGCAGAGGCATGGCTTTCTTCTTCCTCCACTTCCATCTACCACCGTCTTGCACTGCAGAGGAAGCAGTCTGCTGTTGTTCAAAGTATGCCACAGTGTCCTTAATGTAATCCTGTAGTATTTTATTTATAAAGCCAGTTGAGTTATGTTTGTCAATGTAGATGTAGCAAAGAGCTTTCATAGGGCACTCAGGACTGCTTTCTTAGCCTGTTTGCAACGTTTTTGAGTAATGTGTGCAAAATTACTTTTTTCAAGCGCTACTTGTCCATATAAGGCTTTGTTATCTTGGTTCTACACACCACATCCATACGAAGCCACTGGTAAAGAATATGAATGGTTTACAACAAATACTGAGGGAAAACCGGAGGCCAGATTTGATAGTCATGCAGAGAGAAAATGTTGATTTGAACCTTTGGAGAGCTACACCCTCAGCTTAGCCTTCTTGTTTTCCCTCATGGCGATGACTGTAGAAATAGTGTACTAAGGAAATGCCCATATTAGTTTTAATCTAGATAAACTCTGCTACTGAGGGGAGGGTAGTTATGGTAGCATGGATTTCTGAGTAGGCAGCTGCCCGATGACCTACCCAGGTGGTGAGGTGTTTGTTGCAGCCTGCATGCTGCTGTGGCAGTTTTGTTCTTGGCACTCAGGCTACTTTGGCTAACTCTGGACAAACCATTGCCGTACCTCCTTTCTGTAATGTAGTCTTAGGTTTCTTCCCATGTTCCCTGCAAATCTGAAGTAGGCATTTACGTGTCAGACTCAGGGGGTGTCCTGCTTGTAAGTTCCAATTATTGGTGTTAATTATTTAGCTCTGTACAATAAGGTAGATGATTAGCTTTCTCTAAATCTACTTTTGTTAGAATGGTGAATATCATTGAATCTTTACATTCTTCTGCTCTCAGAAATTAAATTCATAAGGGTATATTGTATGTGACAGATTTTGTTAAGTATAAAATATGCTTGGAGCAGATAAGATTGTATATATATGTCATCATACAGTAATGGTTAATTTTCTAACTTGCTTTGTCTTCCCTTTCTTATAAGTAATGTAGTAACATACTTAGCACTGCATCATAAAAAAGATCTAGTGAAAAATGAGCAAAGTGACAGAAGTGATCTCACCTTTTGTTGCTAGCAAGGACAGTCGAATGTGAGAAAGCAGTATCTGATTTACTGAAGCCATCAAAGTAGGGGCAGCAGGAGGTATTCCTCTGATTTCATAACTTGTCATATATTATTTTTAACTCTGTAGCAGTATATTGTTACCTTCTACAGCTATATTGCCTTTTGGTGTTTTAAGAAAAAGATTCCATTAATATGGGGCAAATCTATGCTCCAATTTTAAACAGTCTGTGTATCCAAATTTTATGACTTCAGGGTTTTGTTTTTGTTTGCCTAAAACGTACTAGTAGTAAGCAGTCTTGCAAAGAGCTCTCTGAATTGTACATCTCCTGAAAACGTTTGTTGGTAAACAAAATGTGTTGGTGTTTGCTCACAAAATAATACTGAGGGATCAGTAGATTAAACGTATCAAGCAATAAAGTACACTGCAGCCTGCATTGTTGTGTTTTCCAGCTCTTGCTTGCTTCATTCTGGAGTCTGAGTTGTCTTCTAGAGGTGGGGGGTGGAACGTAGACTTAGGGATGTGCGCCACAATACTGAACTATGAGTCTCTCGACTCTTCAAGTGGTAGGTTCTAGAATGTCCTTTATAAAATCAGTCAGGATCCATTTTAGGGGTGACGGGGAGATCACACCGTTTTTGTTTATGGAAGTGATTTTGAAATGTTTTCTTTGTGTTGCTGAGTATTCTCTTGTCATATGATGGCATGTGCCCCAGTATCCTACTGTTGGCTTGTCTGAATTATTGTGCCTCAAGCTTGTGTGTGCGTGACCACAGATGAGCATACGCAGTTTCCTTCTCGTAGGTCATATTTGTTCTTATGGTTGATTTCCCTTTTGAAGCCTTCCAAAGGGACCCGGTAGATCTCTCTCAACCTGAAATGAGTTTTGCCCTCAAAAACTATGAGTTTCCTTTGCTTTGACAATATAGATGATTTTTAATCTAACAAAACATCTACTCTAAAATGTTGTCTAATTCGTTAACATCTTCCTCCAGTCTGCTTCTTAATACCCTTTTATACCTGTTATGTACTTGTGGCAACACTGCTGGTAATCTGTGCAGTTCCCCACTGACACCAAACCTTGAACTTCTCTAATTTGGAAAGACTGAAGGAGCCAATCACTACAGCAGGTTCTCCATTATTTTGCTGGTGGAATAAGATAACGTGTTTGTTCTCTGCATCCATCACAGCTTGAACTCCCTTTTTTCCAGATTGTGTTAGCGGAATTATATTCATCACTATGAATAAGTCCTCTGCAGTGCCTAGCAAATGCCTCCATATTTTCCCTACTACGATTAATTTCCTGTATCAACTAATAACATTTCAGTCCTTCTCATTTATTGCTACTCGCAGGCATTGTTACCCAGTTTTCATAGTGGTTCAGGCATTGACAGTGAACTTGACAGTGGAGACCTTATTGTGCCCTTTCAGTACTAGAGGGGGCTTATAAGAAAGATGGGGACAAACTTTCTAGCAGGGCCTGTTGTGATAGGACAAGAGGTAATGGTTTTAGACTAAAAGAGGGTAGATTTAGACTAGAGCTAAGGAAGAATTGTTTTACAATGACAGTTGGTGGAACAGTAGAACAGGTTGCCCAAAGTGGTGGTAGGTTCCCCATCCCTGGACACATTCAAGATCAGGTTGGACAGGGCTCTGAGCAACCTGATCTAGTTGAAGATGTCCCAGCTTATTGCAGGGGGGTTGGACTAGATGACCTTTAGAGGTCCCTTTTAACCCAAACTTTTTTATGATTCTATGAAAGTACTTCCATCTGACGTGCCTCAGTAACGTGATATCTAGTGATCCAAGTGATAGCACAGAATATGAAGACATTAATGTTTGTACAGGTTTTGTGCTACAGTTGTTTGTTCATTAAGGGTAAATATCACAATCAGAGGATCAAATTCTTCTTAAGAGACATTGCATAGTTGTAGAAACCCATTTTAGCTATAGGGCTGTTTTTAATTGCTAAAATGGTACCAAATCTCAAGGATAGCCTCTTGATCCTATGTAACCTTCCTGCAAAGATGCAGAGAGTAGCTCATTGATCACCATCACCAGTTAAAAGCCAATACAAACTAGCAGTAATCCAGCCCTGACTGGGGAAGACTACCTCCACAGGCTGAACTACTGGGGGAATTTTGAATTTTCCTGTCTTTGGTTAGGGAATAGATCTACTGGTGTAACATCCAAGTGAGGTGCAGTGTATTGTCTCATTTGTTATTGGTTGGCTACATCTTCTACCTCCCTGCTCCCTTTTGAGCAATGTGCACCACTTCAAGTGTGTACCTAGGTGATTCTCCATCTCCCGGAAATATGAAAGTCACATAGCAGCAGGTTGTCGTGGAGCAGGTTTATTGGGCTTGTCCTGCAGTGAGGATTTCAGCAGCTGGTCCAGTGAAAGTATCCGGTGTCTGACTGACTTTTTGCAGGAGAAATACCAAACCAGTAGGAAGCAGCATTTCCTTTCAGCAGGTACTTGAGGTCTTTCAATGTGACACTTGAGGTGAAGGAGCTTCTGAGTGCAGATGCTTGATAATCCTCTATGGATAGGTGCTTATTTCCCGTGACTGGTTTGCAGCCTTCAGGTTAAGACTTCTTACTTGAGTATTATGTTGTTTTCTCACTTTGGAGACTGTTGCAAGGTAGCAGGGTCTTCTTGGGTAATCTTAATGTATGTTGTTCTTTACACCCATCCTGGTGTAGTGTATGCTTAAACATGTTTCTTCCAACTCTGTGTTCAGAAGCAGGAATCCTTTAACTCTGGGTAAGAAATGTGTGCAATCCAATTCTCTCATCTGCTTTGTTTTGGGCAGACATTTACCGTTTTGCCAGACCCCTTTGGTCCTGGCTGAAATATTGTTTGAAACTAAATAAGGAACCACAAAGGCATAGAGGTATAAGAAATTATAATGCAATTGTTTGTGGGTAGATTGTTTTGCTCTTCTGATAGCCCACTTTTACTAGTATTTTAGGTCTGTGTGCTTTTTCTGTACTCAAGAAAATTGCACTGGAGCGTCAATAAATAACATTTCCTTTTTCTCATGGTGTTAGAGAAGTGGGAAGTACACTTCAGTCTGATTATTCAGTTCACTTAGCTGTATTTCTAAATTGAATCTCCAGTATATTGCATCTCTTGAGTGGGGGGTTTTCTTTGAAAGTTAAAAAACAAGCGAGTTTCCAAATACATGAGGGTTTTTCCATTGTACATAGATTTCTTACTGCTCATTGGCACTTACATGGCTCTGTTAAAACAAAAAAACCAAACCCCAGGAATCAATATGTACTGCTAATGAAAGATTTTGATGAATGAATGTATCTGCTGCCTGTGTTAGCTGAGGAAATACCGATAGTGATTGTACAGACTTCATTTCTCACTGTCGTTCTAAAGAAGCTTACCCTTGGTTTTTGCTAAGCGTGGGAGATCTGCAGCTGTGAGGCTTTTGACAGGGGCTCTCATTAATATAGATTTTCTGCTGTAAAGGAGCTCCTTTCCTGTACCACCCTCGAATGCTGTGGAGAGTCCTTTATTGGGATTTTTTTCTTTTATTCCTAAAGCAAACAAACTCCTACCATACTCTAACATTTTTCAGGCTTTTTCCCTAGCTCATGGTGTTTCATCTAAAGATGTGCAATGTGCTAATAGTAGTTTGCTGAGGACTCTGTGTTGGCAAGCTGGCTGCAGAGAACTAAAGAATCTGTTACTTCCTTCAAACTCAAACCGTTTATCTGTAGGGCCTATGTGATAAGCTTTTGTAATGCTATTCTTTGTACAAAGGCAAAAGATAGGCAGGGGGATATTAACCTTGCAGTATTCAGAAAAGTGCTTTCATTGGCTGCATTGGGTTATATTTTCAGTGCAAGTGCAGGTGAGCAGAAGGGCAAACAATGTCCCAGGAGCATCCCAAGCTGTGTGGGTTACACTGTTAGATTTATTGACTTAAGGTTAATGTGGAAGACAGGACTTGATGTCCTGCTACTCGATGTATATGCCATGTAAATAAGTCCTTGAAAAGTTTTATTTCTGTGTTCGAAAGGTGGGAATTGGACCTCTATCAGGAGCAGGGGTATGCTAGGTTCTTCCTGAGTTATGTAGGATACTGGGGTGCTGTCATAATCTTCAGGACTGTTTTTCAAAGGTGGTTCCTGTGAGCAATATGAGAATGTTGTACTGTTGAATACTTTGCCCCAAATGGTGTGGGAATGGTAATGCTGTCTCTGGCCTTCATACAAAGACTAAGACTCAGGATGCTGGAGTCTCTCCTTTATTTCCAGTTTGTGTCATTGATTTGTTACTGTAGAAAAGTCCTGTAATCATGCTTGCATTTTTAAACAGGTCTTAAATGGACCAAAAAAGGGATAGGAAGGTTGTCTGCTCTCATATATGAGCAGTGCCTGTTGCAGGTGGATGCTTTTGTAGGATGTCTTTCTTGACGTATGAAAAATAAATGTTAGTAGAACAAACCCATGGGACCAACTTGTCTGTCTGGAAGGCCACTTCCACTGATTTCTGGTGTTACAATTGTTAGGTCATTCCTGCTGCTCCCTTTGGTGCCTCATTAGGTCTTCAACAAGGAGTCGTGTGCTGGCCTTTGGGGACAGTCCTGGTGCACAGAGGAGCAGGACGAAATGCCTGCTTGATTGTTATCTGCACTGACTGATCCTGTTGCCACGAGGAACTGCTGGTCTGTTGAAACGTAGGAGTATTGCTAAATTCCCCAGGGAAGAAGGATAAGAGGAGCCTTCAAATGTGAGACAAATATCTCTGACACGTGGCTGTTAAATAATTAATTTCCCCAAAGGATTTGAAAAGAGCATTTCAAAACACTGACTACTGCAGATCTGTATGTGTGTTAAACCCGTTGTACTTGCGAGGCTGGCTTTGTTCCACACGCTGTGTAACTTGGAGAGAAGCAGCTGTTTTGTAGGCAGATTGTGTAGAGATAAAAGACAGAAAAAAGCTGTGAAATGAAATGTTTGAAGTATGCAGTTGTTTTTTGCAGAAGGGAGGGTTGCTTTTAACTTTCAGTATGGAGATAGTTTAAAAGGAACAGTGGCTAAAGAAATGAACAAAACTTGTTTCTGTATTGCTCCACCCCTCTATCTGAGGACTGCACTAGAGGATGCAGCATCAATTGAAACCTCTTGTTTCAAGAATACACATGTTGACTTAAAATTTCTTCTTTACCTGAAGAAAAATGTTGTTTTACATTTTGTGGGCATTAGATTAGAAAGAGAGAATCTATTTGGTCAAACTTGAATGATCAGTGTGTATTTTGAGAGGGAGGGCAATATGGGAATGGGAACTGGGGGGGAAGATGGGAAATGAGGTAGTGTGCCAGTACACCTGCAGCGACTGGAAGGGTCCTGTGCAAGGGTTGTGCCCAGATCAGCACTGCTTCCTCAAATACTAGAGGCGTGCCTTAATGTACAGGTTTTAACCACAACTTCTCGGTTCCTATCATAGTCCCTCTGAGGATCTGAAATACTCTGACTTTCAGGATACGTTGAAGGCTTGTACATTTAAGATCTTGCATTAAATCTGATTCTGATCTTGGTTCCCAAAGCAATTACAGCTTGGCTGTGTTACAGGAATACAAGCTTGGCTGTATTAAACTGTAGTTTATCTCATTTGGTATATTTCATCTGAGAAAACATTGATGGCACCCCATCAAAAAGGATGAAACACTTTTTATCAATAAAGTGTTGTCTTCATTCTGTTAAAAAATGAAATGGATCGTGTTCATGGAGCTGAGGCACAGCAAGCACCTGAACTATTGTGTAATGTTGACCTTCAAAATTACAGCCATAATGTTTCAATCAAGCAACATGTTTTTCACTTATTACACTAGCCAGTTTGTGCATGTGTACATGCAGGTTTTAATTCTATGACTAAGCAAGCGTTGGGGTTAAATTGCCAAGAAGATCAACCACAGATAAAGCTTTAGCTTTGTAACGGGTGTGATGACTCTAATTCTTATTTTGTGTAACTCAGCATGGTGTAACAGTGACTACACTGGAGTTGAGGACTATTTTTTATGCCAGTTGAGGATCTGGCCAACTTAAGTAAATGCCAGTGTATATTTGGGGGGGAGGGGAAATGGGGAGAGTAAATATCTCTACCATCAATCTTCAGGAACTAATGTTTACTTATGACTAATGCAAAAATTACATTTCAGCTTGAAGTTGCATTTGATTCTTACAGTGTACAGAATCAGCTGGAGGGGTAGGATTGGCTTTGGTTGGTTGGTTGGTTTGGTTTTTAACTGCAAAATGTATCAAACTCTCTCTGAATCTGTGATTTTTATCTTGAAGTTATGTTGACAAATTACTAGGTGTTGGGAGGAGGTGGTTATCACTTTAAAGAGGTAGTTTTGTTTGTACATTACTATTTCAAATGGTACATTTATGAAGTGTTCCTTTTAGCTTACTCTTCTTTCCCAGTCACAGGCTACCTCTACATAGAGCTTTCCTTTGAACAATTATCAGTGAGCTCCTCTTTCAGCAGCCTGTGCGTGGCCTGTGCTCTATAAAAGAATTCTGCCTTGCCTGGACACTTTCTGTACACCACGTGCCCTGCCTTCGCTCTCTATGTCTAAAAGGTGGGCAATGGCATGTGGGCTCTGTGGCCAGCCTAGGGCTCCCTCTGTGCCCCCCACCTAGGGATGTTAGATGAAACCCTACTTTCTGTACACATTTCCTTGTTGAGTTGTGGTTTGTTTGTTTTTTTGATAAATGGCCCACTCTGGTTTGAAAATCGAAGTGTATTTTAAAACAGACTTTTGAGTCTTGTTTTACATTTATTTTTCCTTTGCTGCTTGGCTATTTTTTCTTAGTTAAAAGCAGAGAAAGACTTCCTCTTCAGATTTGGAGCTGACCCCTTGTTCTGGACCCTCTGTAGAAGAAGCTCTACTCCCTCCTGTTCATCTTTCTCTGCAAGAGGATGTACCTCTTGCACAAAGTTCATAAATGAAAATCTTCCTTGCTAAACTTTAAGATCTGCTTGCTTGGCCAACTGCTGTACTGTGTCAAGGAGAGATTTAATATGCTACAGCATATGGATTTGGAGGACTCTGGGTCAAGTTCTTCCTTGTGGAAGCCTCCATGCAAGCTTCATCCCACAGAGCCAGGCTGTTGGAGGAGCCTTCGCGTGCCATCTGGCAGGAGTGTTGTCCTCTGCTGTGGTGCTGTTTTCTCACAAGCTACTCAGTCACACCCTTGGCAGTCAGAAAAATATTGGAATGACGCTCACAGCAACCTAGGTCATGAGTGATTTCTGTCTCCTTCAGCTGAACTTGCTGACATTGCTTCTTCCACTCCTGTCAGGCTACATGGCAATTCCAGTTCTGAATTGAAAGATCTGAACTGGTAAAAATTACAGTTTTCAAGTAACAGGCCTACAGTGAGAGGGAACTGGAGTACTTCTAGGCTCTTCCTGTCCCTTCTTGGTTCTGTTATGGTGAAAGCTGTTGCAAAGACTTTGAAGCAGCAGTGTTGATAACACAGGAGGTTATTGTCTAAGCCTTCAAATAAGGTCAGTAAAGTCAAATGCTAAATAATGTTTATTTGCACTGGTTTTCTGCTTTCCAACTTTTTAGGCAAGACTTTTAGAGAAGATCCAAATGGCCTGCACAGAACCTTAAAGACCTCAGGCACAGTGCCAGCTGGCAACCTAACAACTCCGCAGTCTGCCCTTGTTGAGTCAGGTATAGCAAACAGAACTGAACTGGGGCTGTTACTGTGCCTCTCTTAATTTCAAGTGGCTGAAGTCCTGTGAGAGGTCTAGATGACCATCAAGAAGGGTTGCTCTTAAAAAGCTGTGAGTTTTCCTAATGCAAAGGGAAAATGTCAGCCTGCATGATTTAAAGCAGAGTATTTCGGTCCATTGTAAATCAGTAGTGTCTATGACCTACAGGATGGGAAGAGGATAACTTTGTCTACATCATCTTGCGAGCTGATAAACCCTTCATCTAAGTCAGTGAGTCACGTGGGTCCTGTGTATCTTTAATTTTGAGAAAATTGGGGCAACAAAGGTGGTAAAGATAATTCAGAAAGCAATTCTCTAGCTAAGTTCAAGGAAGTCACTGGCTCTTGCAACAGGCTGCTTTTTTTGTTCTGGGATTTCTGTGGAGTTTTAATCAGTTTGTCATGGGAGAAAATTCTGGTACCTGGTATACTTTGTGTAATATTATATCCCCTGCTTAAATTTTGAAGTTTTTCCTGTTTTTTTTTTTTTTTCTGTGATTCTGTTATGCTAGTAATACTCGTGATAAAGTTGAAAGAAATATCAATAGTGTGTATGCATCTGATCTTGTGATGCCTCTCTACTCCCTACACATGCACGCCTTGTTTGCATGATGGGTCTTCATTTTACTCCTGCTGTGACAAGTCAGATCATGCCTTTTAAAAAGAAGCAATATCTGTTCCTCCTGCACCTACTTGAAATGGTATGTCTGACTGCTGCTCTTCATAATTTGCAAAGCATTGAATAGGAAAATCTCTTGGTTACCAGAGAAGCACAGTCTGCCTTTTGTAACTGTCAGAGGCTGTCTTTTTTGGAAGCTGAATAGAAGAGCGTAAACTCTGAGCCTGATGATTATGCAAGGTTGCTACATACCATGTAAGCTAAACCTGTGTTTCCTAGGAAAAAGTATTCAACACAAATAATTCTAAGAGTACAACACTCCTGCAGCAGACATGCAAAAGCAAGAAGCTAGTTACCTCTCTGCCCAGTGTTTCTGTAGTGTTACATTGAGCCACTGGGACTATAGAGTAGGAAGCCAGTAATGCTTTTTTGGGGGGAGCACCCTTTTGGTTTGAGCTGTGAGAGGCTGGGCAGGTTACTGGTATCTTCACATCCTGGCCTCCTGGAGCATGAGCTGCAGACTGGCTGAGCAGCTTGCAATGTTCCGCCTTTGGATTATTTTTCTAACTTCCTTGCTGCACTTAGGTTTTGAGGAAATATTAATGCAAGCACAATCAAACTAAATGTAATTTGAGAGGCAGTGGTGTGCTTTCCTGTGGTGTAATACTGTATGCTTTGTGTGCATGTCTGTCTTAACAGAATGTACTATTTCTGATGTGTATTACATTCTTTGGTAAGAAAAAGTGGGGCTTTTTGTATATTTATATATTTGCATAACTTCAGTTTGAGGGGTTACACCCTACACCCAGTACAAAAATCAAGCTTTCTGTGCACTTGATAGGTATATTTGATCTGAAATACTTTATTTTTAATTCATGAAAGCCATTTGTTTGATTTCTAGTTTCTGACCCTATTGTCCCTTTAAAGAACGCTTTGTGAAAGTCACTGTTAGGGATTAAGAAGCTAAAATAAGCACCGGGACATAGTTCTTGTCTCTCAAGACCTCACGTGATGAGATGCTGTAAGATTACAGACAGAGACAGGGAATTCATGGAATGCAAGTGAAAAATGAGTAATGGTTTTGTCCTGAAGAATGTTCTCAAAGTGATAGAGGTTCCGTGGTTATTCACCATTAACTCTGATGATATAATACAGGTACTCAGTCAGATTTTTGTTTTCTGTCCTGAAATTCAGATAGAGTATGTTGTGCATAAGAAGTCGTTCTCTGCCTTGACTTAATTCCTAAAAATAAATTGTTTGTAGCATGTTATTTTTAGTAATATGTGGGTATTTCTCATGAGTGCACTAACCCTAGATGCCATTACCCCTAGTTTTCTTGTTCCGCAGAGATGGTAATTCCTTCTTTTTATATGTTTACACCTCTATGAAATGTATCTCTTAGAGTAACTAGAGAATTTATTTCAAAGCACTGCAAATTTTCTTAGGACTTAAATTACCTTTTGCTCAGTTTCCTAGTCAAATTCACTTTTCTTCCAATTTGTGCTAGAGATTGCTTTCTGTGGCACCTGGTAGTCTCTTATCATCAGTCATTTTTCTCTGAGATAAATTCACATCCGTTCTCATCAGTACCTGAAAACACAGGTTAAACAAGTTGAAGGCATGGATTTAGAGCAATAAAAACAATGGGATTTTCTCTCTTCAGAACAAAATAGCACCTCAAATGCTTTCGTTCCAAAGTCCAAATTTTTGTTTGCTTTGAAACTAAAGAGGATAAACTTGCTTTATGTAGAAATTAACACTATTCTAAGAATACATGCTAGAAGGAGAGAAATTATGTAAAAATAGGTTTTCTTCGTAAATATGTGGATTAAAGATGAAGGATTCACCTAAGAGTCAAATAACTTTCCTAATCTTTAGATGATCTAATTAGTACATATAAGCAATGCCCATGGCAAAAAAGCCCAGTCACATGAATGTGTGGGCAGTTCTGAGTGAAAGTTTAAGTCCTACGTATGGACAATGTTGATAGCCCTATAATTAAGGAAATGCTGAGAAATGCTAATGATTCATTATGTCAAAGAAGTCAATTGTGATTGAATAAATACAAGTTAAGACTGTGACATCTATTAATTTAGTTCACATTTGCTTTTATGCATACTTGAATTTTCAGATCCTGGCCTCTGGAAGGTGATTTTCATCTGAGAACTCCTTTGGGAAGGGTTGCTGACTGGTGCTACCCTGCTTAAACAGAAGCCTTGGCATATTGCTGCAAGATACTAGCTTCCTTCTTCTCCAGTGAATGCTCCTTGCAGCCTGTGGTAGCGTAGCTCTGCAGTGTTTCTCAAGCAGTGATGGAAGAGAGGAGACATTGGTCTATAAGTGTCACGGATGGAGTGATGCACTTCACTTGTGAGAGAGAAACAGCAATATATTTATTGCTATGAAACAGAAATTTTAACAAAATTTGATAGTAAATGTGGCAGTGGTTTAACAAGATTCAATGTCAATGTACGCTTGGTACAAAACTGTCGGGGAGACCCTCCGGTTGAGTCAGGAGGTTCAGAGAGGGCCCGGCCCCCTTGCTTTCTAAACTCCTCACAGAGGAGCGTTGGTGCGACTGGATCCAATCCTAGTCCCAGACGTGGTCAACAGTTTATGTCTAAAGGATTATATGTGCACAATCAATCTAAGATACAGTCTTAGTGAAGCTTCAAAGTTTAGTGTGCTGTTTATCACTTAGCAAGAATCTGCTGTGGCAAGGAGTCTCAACCTCGAGGAGTAACCTCGAGAGGCATCCCTCCTCAAGGGGAGATCCTGGTGTGTAGCCCACTGCTGTGCAGGCAAGCTCAACGGGCTCTTGAGCTATTCACTATTTATAGGAGTAAGATGATTGACTTATAATCGTATTTGCATATTGACCATATTGTGGTTAGGTGGGTGCACTTACCAAGTTAGCCTTGGCTACTGTGTTATCTGTCTTCCCTGAATCTACTTTGCCATCACAACCAGACACACCTTTTGTGATTGCCATGAGTGGTTGTTGCTGGGGCAGTTACAGGAGATAAAGGTCAGGTTGTGTGGGGGGAGTACACCATCATAAGATGACAGTCTGTTTGGAAAAATCTCACTTTTTTTTCTAATGACAGGAAATAAGATTAGAAAGGAGTTCCTGTGTCATTGAAGTAAATTCATACTGTTTCTAGCAGCAGTATAATGTACTCTTTTTAAGATGAATCTTGTTCAATTTATAAAACTGTTAGGTATTTTTAATCTGCCAAATCAATTAGAAGCAGCTTCAAAATATCAGATACCTGTATTTTCAGTCACTTCAGACACTGTCGTTCTTATGCTAGTGCTATTTTGCTTAAATTGTTCTTTTTCTGCACTGTTAACCTACTGCATCTTTAAACTGTATTTGTGGGGAGCAACCCAGTCCTTTCTCAGCGCTTGTTTGATAGCTCGAGTGAGCCAAGCTTTTCTCTTTTCCTGTCATCCTGATAGCCCTGGTCTGCATCTGCTTTGTTTCAGGTTTTCCTTCCTGAGTGTGGATGTCTGGTACTGATGTGCTGGCCCAGAGATTACCTTGTAGTGCAATGCACTCTTCCCTTTCTATCCAGGAACATCCTAATGCCATCTTTCTCCTCCTTAAAACTGCATGCTAGGAACAAAGCAGAAAGTTTCAGTGGCAAGCTAATGTTCCCAGATATCTCTCTCCTCTATCATTTCCAAATTATGAGGCTCTATTTTATTAGTTCTGCAAGGCGTCACACACTGGTCCTATGAAAATTAATTCAATTTCTGTTACCTTAACTCTCAAGGTCACCTGATTCTTAAAGTGCATTCTGACTTTGTATCATCCACAAAATATATTAATTTTCGTTAAATGTTTTAGTCCTCAGAAACACTTCAAGGAGGTCTTTCTTTATCCAGATTGACCACAACGCAACAAAAACAGATGGTTGCACTTTTTCATTTAGCTCTCCTTTACAGCTATTTACTAATCTTCACTTTCTCTTTGGTTTAATAGCAGTTTCTTTCATGGTACTATATGAATGGCTTTGTATAGCCTGGGTGCATTAGATTTGAAGTCTCTCTTTTGTCTATAAAATCAGAGTTATCAGATAAGAACATATATAGACTTTCCTCTGAAAAATTATAGAGGGTTTGTTTTTCTAAATTCCAACTCTTGCAGACATCTCTTCTGAATAACTTTTATTTTGTTTTTGTTTTATTTTTGTTCCATGTAGTACTGAGGCCTGATTACTATGTCTGCAGTTATCCTGATCATTTGTCTACTCACCAGTCTTAGTAGTATGTTTTCTACTCTTATCTATTTTTAAAAATGTGGTGCTGTGTTCGATCTGAAACTATTTTTCTGATGAGACTTCATTTCACCTCTTGATTCAGTATTCTGGGAGGTCATCTGGGTCTCCCCGAGCTGAAATTCCTTAGATTATGAGTTTTGCATTATCTTTATTTTCATACTGCTTCCTTGTCCACAGTCTTCCTTATTGCTTTCTCACTGGTGATACTGGGGCAAAAGTGTTTGTTGTTTTGTTGGGACACACTTGCTTATCTAAAGACATTTCTCTCATCCTGGCTAGGAATAACTGAATGACTGTCGTAGTCATTAGTCTGCGCACCATTCAGAGACAGAATTTAATCATAAAGAGTGAATTCTTTATAGTTGTACTGGCTCTAGCTGGTACGGATTTTTTTTTTTTTTCTTAATAGCCTGTATGATGCTGTGTTTTGGATTTGTAACTAAAACAGTGTTGATAACACACCAGTTTTGGCTATTGCTGAACAGTGGTTTCACAGCATCACAGCTTTCTTTTTCCCACTCTGTCTGCCTACCCTGCAAGTAGGTTGAGGACGTGCAAGAAGCTGGGAGGGGGTGCAACCAGGACAGCTGATCTGAACTGACCAAGGGCATGTTCCATGCCATATAATGTCACGCTCAGCAATAAAAACTGAGAGGAAGGCTGTTTTCTGGAAGGCAGCCGTTACTTCAAGACAGACTGGGCACTGATCTGCTTGTGGGAGGTGATTGCTTTCACATCACTCATTCTTCCCTCTCCCCCCACCCCTCCCCTCCTTCCTTCTCCCTCTTTGCTTTGCTTATTAAATTGTCTTTATATCAACCCAGTTTTGTTGCTTCTGCTCTTAATATTCTGTCCCCTGTCCCACTGGGGATGGGAGCAGTGAGCAAGTGGCTGTATGGTACTTAGCTGCTGATCAGGGTTAACCCACCTTTGTCATACCTAGTTTGGGGCAACACAGCTGAGGAAGTGTTTGAGAAGGGGAAGAGAATAATCCAGATTTCTCTGAAAGCTGGTAGTGCCATAAAACAAAGCAGGGTCAAAGGACCTTCATGAGAGATCCAGTTTTGGGGAATAGTATATCAAGATGGGCATCATAACATTCCAATCCTCTGGGAGTATAGAGGATCTGAGGCCCACAGGACTCTGAATGAAAAAGATATTGGCAATGTACAAGGGGGGTTGAACTGCTTCAGAAACAGTTGGTACAGAAGCGCAGCTCCTCCTAGCTACTTGACTTAGCTGCTGACCGGGGTTAACCCATAACATATGTTTTTCTCAAATAATATGAAAAAAATATCCTTCCATAATCAAACGAAGTATGGGGTTCATCAACAGACTTTGGGGTCTATCCCAGTGGAACAGATTATCCATCCATTGCTCTCCTCTCCCATTCACTTAAATCCAAACCAACCTGACTTACTTGTACTGTCTTTTCACAAGAAGAAGTATCATTACCTCAGTTATTGAGGAACAAGAAGAAAAAATCTACTTTGTTTAAAACTTAGGTTGCTGACTTGTGCTTCCACTCTGTCTCTCCTGGCCTTTTCTGTACTAGCAGGTGAGTTCTTTTTTGGCCTGAACCATGCTAAATTTTACAGTTGTATTAGGTGTTTCTTTCTGATCTCTGAAATCTTGGTTAAAGACTGGTAAAATTCTTTAACTGACTGTGCCCATCTAGTGGCTCCTGTGTTTAACAATATTTGGAATTTTTTCATCTTGTTACCTAGTGAATTTTTTACTTGTATTTGCATCTTCGATTATTTGCTTTCTTTCCTCTCTTTTTACATGATGTAAGTCCAGTAGATAGCTGATATTTCTTCTGAAAGTTTATTAAGCTTTTATTCAGAACAAGTTGCTCCTAGTCCTTCTGGTATCGGGAAGGAGCTTGAAAAGAAACCGTAGAGATTCAAATATGTGGTACTTGTCCATGTATTTGGTGTTTTGTAAAAGTTCAGGAGTAGATTTGTAACCACTGCATAATTACTGAATTTGATTTTTTGAGTCTATCAATTTAAGATGGCACTTGCTTATGCTTAATATAGGTCACCCTGCTCTCATTTAAGCTTCTGTTTTGGGATTTATACAGTAATATGCCACCCTAACCATCAAAATGAGAACTGGAGTAACCTCATACTGTTGTACTGTTCCTCCAAGCTATCACTGCTCCAACAACTTCATCAGTGGGACACAGCAGTTAGTCCTTTCACGCTCCCCGGGTAAGGCATGATGCAGGGTCATACTTGATGAAGGCATGCCAGGAGAGGGATGTGTGATGGATCAGGTGGTGTTTTGCTTTGTCCCAGCGTGGGTCCCCATAGTCCTCCAGAGTATGGAGGTTGTTTGGTTGTCTGTTTAGAGAGTGGTTGCTGTGCAAGCCCAAACTAAACTAACTGATAAGAGCTATCAAATGCTGTACTACTGATCACTGCAGAACACTTAACACCTCCTTTTAAGTTGTTTCTCACCTACTCTTTTCATGTTTCCTATCTCGGCACTCATCTCTTATGCCTGTCAGTGCTCATACAGATGAACATACTAGGCTTCCTAGTTTGTGCACATCAAGTACTGAATAATTTAATAAAACGCATAATCTAATATTCACAGAAACTGGACCTCAGCTACTGCTTGCTTGGATAAGATGCTTCCTTCTAGTAAGGACAGAGCAAAATTTTTCCTCATGCTCCTTATGTACATTTCTCTCACGGTTTAAGGAAGGCTGCCCCAACCTGCTTTTCTTGGGGGCGGTGGAGATCACTTGTGTGAAGTGCTATTTGTTATACTATATCATGAAGTATTGTGACAGACAGTGCCTGTCCGCAGGGATAACAGGACGCTGTCGTGTATCTGGTCTTTACTGTTTGGGATGATGTTGTCTGATTGGCTGAAGACAGCTGGGACAGAGTTAGGAAAAATGGATAATACAGGTAATTGTTTCTTATTTGACCAGTTGACACACCTGGAAAACTGGAAGGGATTTGCATGCAGAAGTCCTTCTTCAAGCTTAAAAGAGAAATTGCAATCTCCAGGTTAAATTCAGATTGAGAACAGTTGATCAAAGGTTAATTTATCTATTCATCCTGTTGTCCCAAATCTGGGTTCTTTTAACCCAGTGTGCAAGGAGCCAATATACACACGCAGGCGAGATACTTTTTTTCTTTCTTTTCTGGGCAGAGATGGGTGCTAGGTGGTTCCCCCACAAATTGAGCACACATCGGTTGGCATGGGGCAAGCATTTATGCGTTTGGAGCAACAGTTAAGCAACAGTTATGGGTACTCTCTACGGTTACACTTAGTCATCCTCATTCTGTCGGTTGGTGCTGTGTCTCGTCTCTGGTTAAAGTCACAGCATCCTCTCTTCTTACTATGCGTGCTCTGTGAGGCTTTTGTTAGGGGGCTCTCGCTACCTGAGGGTAGAGTTTTTACTATGTTAATTAGGATGATTCACTCATAGTTCAAGTGACTTCTTCTTTGGCCTTGTTAGCAATTCTGTTCCCTTTGTGCTTATCTCTGTTCCTTTATTTTGACTAATTTATGGTATCCTCCTGTTCTTTCTCTAGGGACACATCTGCTAACTATTCACAGTGGTTAATTGTACCCTTTACTTCTAGTATTTCATTAACAATCCGTTAGCCTTTGAGAGGAAGAAGGGTTAGTACCTGTGGATTTGGGGAGAATAGGGATACAGGACAAAGACAGGGAATTGTCTGTGGAACAGTGATATTAGTTGGAGGTACAGAGGCATCGTGGAGGTGACAGAAACCATAAGGTCATAATCATCCTTTCCAGCTATCTTCTGACTGGATTTAGTGTATTATAGACTAGGCTTTCTTTGAGAGGAAGCAGAAGTCACTTCTATGAATCCACCAATGTGGAAAACATGCATGTGTGTTCAGGACAGATGTATATTGTTTCGTCTTCTAAATTAACCGTCTTCTGTAAGAGCATCAGTAACTTCTTCCCCAAAAGTTCTTGGGGATTGCTTGCTAGCTGGAATTGGTAGCTTTTGGACGTTGTTTCAGGCTGTCATCTCGGTCCTGCTGATAACTATTTCTTATGAAGAACTGAACCTTGAGGTCTTTATAATAAACCCAATGGTCATAATGTACCAGTCTTAACAGTGAAAAGGTTTACTCAAAGCAGCTAAGTAGGGACAGTATTTCTAAAATTAAAGATATGCAGTAGACCAAGGATGCATGAAGAAAAAAATATTTTCGGTATATGCATGTATAGGAAGTTGCTTAAAAGAAAGTGTTGAAATGAGACTGGTGTTCCTTTTGCACAGTGACTTGCAGTGGATGCTCCGTAACAGTTTTTCCTTTGCTAAGCAGTTCCTCTGTGGTGGTGCTCCTGCGCATAGTAGGAAAAAGCCAGTGGTGTTTTGGGCAATAAGAAACCACA
Organism: Limosa lapponica baueri; assembly: GCA_002844005.1. Classification (NCBI taxonomy): domain Eukaryota; kingdom Metazoa; phylum Chordata; class Aves; order Charadriiformes; family Scolopacidae; genus Limosa; species Limosa lapponica. The sequence goes on along the minus strand of KZ506077.1, from coordinate 24,633 downwards.
TCTGGAAGAGATCCAACTGCCTGGTTTCAAGCCCATATGAAGCAAACGGTGGTGTCATGGGAACTTGCCAAGCAGCTTGTTTTCTTTCACTGTTTGTTGGTACTAACTCCTTTGATCAGCACATGCTATACTGACCTCAGTCATTTGTGGCAAAAGCAGCACACTGTCTTTGTTGGAATATAAGATTGGTGAAGAAAAGTACATTAAAAGACTTTCCTGCAGGCAAATGCTGAAATAAATGGGTCTCAGAGCCTGAGTATATGAAAGGGCTGGCCTGTGTTTATCTCTTTCTGTGCAAGCGCATCCAGTAACTTATTGTGGTGGGTAGGGAATTAAGAATCATAATTCCTGCCTTCCTTTCTGTTGGTGATTTCTGTCCCTAAAAGCACAGCCATGTAACTCATTAAAGGAGTTGCATTCATTCAAGGGAATTGCTTACAGGATCTGAGCAGACTTGGGCAAAAAATCTCCAAAAGCAGACCTACAGCCAATAGAGAAAGATTTTGTTTGTTT
>KZ506077.1:8635-18855 GCA_002844005.1 Limosa lapponica baueri | reverse complement strand
GTGATAAATGGGCATGCAAAGTGAGGAACAGGGACCTATTTCTGCAGTACTTATTAAAAAAAATAAAAATCCTGTTTGTGTGAAGCCTGAAGAATCAAGTCACATACAGAAATATTTTTGTCTATGCTTTTTTGGAATGTATTTGAGACTGAAAATATGTACCTGGAGAGCTCTATGCATGTGGCACACCTATATAGTGAGATTTGGATGTATTAATTAGTTTTGTTCAAATTCCTTGAGAAGAGACAAAACAAAAACCCACACTTGAAGTGGGATGGCTTTGAAGTTGTTTTTTCCCAGGTAGAGATGGCTTTTTCTTCAAGAGGGCCTCACAGTCATCATTTCTACTTGTTTGTTTTAGGCAATAGCTTTAACGGCAGTAGAGGTTAAAAAAGAGAAAATCCCATCTGACAGTTATTTTTTCCCTTAGTTGGGTTCCTAGTTAAGCAAAAGACAAACTAATCCTGTCACTAGCTTCCTTTCTTTTCTGTGATTGTGTTCTGCTCCAGGATGTGACTGTAGATTCTGTAAAGATTTGTAAATTTCAATGTGGAGGGTTTTTTTCCCAATTATTATTCAATTTTGCTGTGTTTTGGGGAGTGGAGGGCTTTTATTTCCAATAGAAGGCTACACCCTTGGAAAGATGTAAAATTGTGAATGTGTGTCACAAGGCAGTTCTTAGCAGAGGAAGTCTGGAAGCGCGTATACGCTCCTGTATCTCCACAGCTCTCTCACTGAGATATGAACAGCTTTGGCTTTTGTTGGGAAATCGGTTTCCAGCCAGTGAAAGCATTGTTCAGTTAACATATGGCAGTTAAGGTGTCCCTCTGCATCTCTGACTATTGTTTTGATGCATAATAGCATGTGTTGACTGATATGTACTGCTGCCACGCTAGTAGTTACCTGCCCTTATTTGAAATAAGCAGGGTGACTGACAAGTCAATCATTTATCTGTACCATAAATGTGGTTTTATCGTATTAAGGTAATGTTATTTGAATAGAGATTGTCTATTAGCCTGGCTATAACACTGCTAGATAAAATTCATTCATGTCATTAACACCTGTCCTCCAATGTGCAGCACAATGCCATCCAAAAGCTTCGGGCAATTAATTTCGCTAGTGATGGCTGAAAATGTAGTCGACTTGTTCCTAGCTGTTTTCTGTTTTCGGTCACTAGTTGAGGCCAGTAGGGGACCTAAATTGAAAGGATTTCTGAAGTGTTTTGACGACTGGCCTGGTTTTGATTTTTCCCTGAGGTGAATGAGGATTTGTGGTGTTTTCGGGCCTGCCTGAAGCCAGGAGAGCTCTGAGATGTCTCCTCTTTCCAGCACAGACATTCATATGACACAGATACGCTCTGAGAAGGGAATATGTTTCACTTGGCAAAGAATAACCCCTCACATTAGAGCTTTGCATAGTGCAGAAGTTTTGTGATAGCTTTGACGGGCAGCAAACGTGTCCCTTAATCCTCCTCTTTTTTGTTTTGACAGACAGCTCTCATTAGTCCTGTCTTCCACCCAGCTCAGGACATGTGTTGCTTGAGGAGAGCCACTGCTTTTAGGTTTTCTTTTTCCATCTCCATGGAGATAGAGCTCTCCAAGCTTGTTGGCTTTACTGACTCACTTCAACTTCCCATGCCCCAGCCCAGAGAGACTTTGCTAAATAAAGGTTTGATTCACAAGTCTTGTGGTCAGGCTTATAGTTACAAGCAAAACAAATAAAAAGCCTGCTTCTTGCTTGTGCTTGATAATGGGATAAGCAAATAGGAAGGTGAAAGCTATATGATAGTCACTAGGAGACTGCTGAGAAACCACTCTCCAGCTTCTAAGTACAGCTGTGTTTTAAACAACCCTCACTGTCCTACCAATTCTTGTATCATTTCTTACAATTAGGTTGTGGGAACAAAACTGGTGCCAATACAGAGTGATTTTGAGGTATCTAACAGTGATTTCCCTGTTTCCCTACCCTTTCTCTGTCCCCCTTTTGCTTCATCAGTTCATCAACTAAGGGGTGTGCAGACAGTTATACCATTAATAACTATTTTTGGCTCTACACACTTTGCCAGCCACCCACCTTGTCTTTGATTTGGGGATGGATGCTTTTCATCCAGTCTGAGCTATTGGCTTTACTCTGGATGACTGATACACCCCTGTCAAGTGTAGAATGCATCAGTTGTAGCAGGGCATATGACTGTTACATCTGACAAGTTAACAGAATGAGGTATAAGGTGTACATATAAAAGACCTGGTTCCAGGTGTCTTGTCCAAACTGCTTTCTGGTCTACAATTATGCAGTTTTTAGAGGAGCATGAGGACCTGTTATAGGGCAGGAATAGTTGTGTTTGCTTTTCCTACAAGTTTGTTCTGTTCTTCATGTAATTTTGTTGTACTATTGTACATAAATGCTAATTTTACATGCATTTTGATAAAATAATTTGTAGCATTAAATTTGCAGTTTTCAAACAAATGAAACTCCTTTTTTCTCAATATACCACTGAAAAGTTCTGTTCCTTCTTTCCATGCAGTCTTCTTATTTCCCTTCTTTCCCCTGTCCCTCACCTTGCTGTACCAAGATGTGCAACTGCATGGTTTACGTTCAGCATTTCAGCTTCATTACAGCCCTTTCTTTGCCATGCCCTGTTGAGCTGACTGGTGCTTTTCAACATGTTACTGATTCGTTGCTTTGCATATACTTCATACATTCATGTATTTCTTGTTCTTTATTCCAGAGATGGTGATGTTGCTGGAATGGTGGTCAGGCACCAATTGCACCCTCTACACTGACCCAGAGAGTTACAAGAAGTATGGGAAGGAGAATGCCATCGTAATCCTTAATCACAACTTTGAAATTGACTTTCTCTGTGGTTGGAACTTCTGTGAAAGATTTGGGGTCTTGGGGGTGAGTTTTGTTTAGCATTTAAACTTTCTCTTCTTGGATTTGGAAAAAAACCCAAACCAAATTCTTTGGTTTTGAAAGTTAACAGATCTGTGCCTGAATTTCACTCAGCCACTGTCCAGACTTAAAGAGGTGAACCTGAAGAAATGCATTGCAAGTATGTGGAACACTGAGACAGGGTTGCTTGTGCATTCACAGAGATTTTAAACGAATTGCAGTTGAAGCTGATGAAGGAGATAGATTTATTTTTTATTTTTTTATTTATTTATTTAAACCTGTGGAGGTCACTACAGTTGTTTCTCTCTGTGTGCTTGCACAAACGTAATAGGTAACTATTAAGGTTCATTGTGCTGCAGAAAGATGAGCTGTTCTGTGATTCTTTCCCAGCAAATTGTAGAATTTGTTTGCTTTCTCCAGTGTAGTCTTACAAATCCACAGCTAGTGTTTGAATGATGTGGTCTCTGTCTCTCAGAATGAAAGAGCTGCCATCTCAAGTAAAAGCAGTAACCAGGTTATAGCTAGTAAGAGATGGGGGAGGAATGAATTATCCATAGTTGAATACACTATTACATTAGGCTAGGAGTACACGAGCATTTGTTTTCAGGGTTGTTTTTTTGTTTCTCCTGTCAGCTTATGGGGATGATTCAAGCTCATCTCCTAAGCCAGCTTGACTTTTCTGTGGTGGTGGTGTGGTTTAACCCCAGCTGGCAACCAGGACCACTCAGCCATTCACTCACACACCCCCTGCCCTGGGTAGGATAGGGAGAAGAGGGAGAAAAAGGAAAAAAACACAGGGATTGAGATAAAGACAGTTTAATAGAACATTAAAGGAAAAGAAAAAAAAATAATAATATGATGAAAGAATATGCAAAATGAGTGATGCAATTCAGTTGCTCACTGCCCAATGATCGGTTGCTCAACCTGTCCCGAGCAACAATTGCATATCCCTGCCCCCCGGCCAACCCCCATTTTTATACTGAGCATGGTGTCTATGGTATGGAATATTCCTTTGGCCAGCTTGTCCTGTCTGTGCTCCCTCTCAGCTTCCATGGGAAACTGAAAAAGTCCTTGACTTAATATAAGCATTACTTAGCAACAACTAAAACAATACCTGTGATCAACATTATTCTCATACCAAATCCAAAACACAGCAGCTACTAGGAAGAAAATTAACTCTATCCCAGCTGAAACCAGGACAGGTGGTGACAACATTCTCTGTCTACAAAGGATTTAGATAAGAGTTCTTCCCTCCTAAGAGAGCAGACTAAAACCTCATTTTGGTGGTCTTCTGCAGCATCATCTTCTAACTTTGCTACTGGCCACCGTCAAAACTCCTGACCTTGGATTGTGTGAACCTGTGACTTTTTGTGGCCTTTCCTTTGGACTTTTTGCATTTTCTGGCACCACTCCAGTCACTTTCAAATTATAATAATGACAGTCTGCTTAAAATAATGAAAAGGGGCCTTAAAACTGCAGGAAAATAAACCTGAGGGTTACAGGCCCTGCATATTACCAAAATGGCTGTTGGCTCTGGTTACTGAGGAGCAATGCTACCATCATGTCTAGGACTTGAGCACAGAGCTGGATAGCATGAGACAGCAAGAGATGTAGGGAAACCCGTTCCTGGCAGGCAGATGTATGTGCCAAAACCATTCTCTCTTCTATGTGCTCATTATACAGTGGTGCTTTAGTATAGTCTGTCTAATTTTGTAAGCCTAATGGCTACAGTTCTGTAAATAAAACTGTGTTTTAGAGGGTCGGGTGCTGCTTCTGAAAGCACCATTGTAGAAAAATAAAGGATTGTTTTTGTACAAACTAATGGGGGCCTACAAGGACAAAAATCTGTTGTTTTACATTGGTGCTGTGTGGTTGGATTGAATCTCATTAGCTTTAATAATTTTTTGTAGCTTTTCAAGATAATCAGGATTATGTTTCAGTTTTTTAATATTGTTCCGTATGTATAAGAAAACCACTACATAGAAGCATAACTGTTGAACAATCACTGTGTTACACTAACTTATAATAATTTTTCCTTTTTTTTTAATAAGATGATTACAGTTACTGCTTAGTTTGTATTTTTACTAATCTTAGGGGGTTTTTAGGAACTAATATATGGTGGGAGTTATTTATTTACTTATTTAAAAAAAACCCGCTCTTTCAGTCTGGATTAATGTACTGTGATTTTACTTCCCAGAAACTGTTCCAGGAAGAAACAGTTCCCATGTGCTCTCATTTGTGTAGATATCTTTACACAGCACAGCAGCATATTTCCCTGTTGGGGCAACTGGACGAGGTTCATCTTAAGTCACGTTAAAAAAAAATAAATTGAAAAAGGCACCCATTCAGTCAGTTTCCTGATTGGCTTGCTGGTATTCACATACTGGTACTTGGCTTGGGGCAGTGCAGGAGTGGATGATTGTGTAGGGATTGGGGATGCAGCTTGGTTTGACTTTGTGCTGCCTTACCGAGTTTGCAGTGTGCAAAGCTTCAGGGTTTGGTGTGGCAGCATGTTTGGAATGTATGAACCGTTATGCTGACAATCATTGTGTTTGGGAAGAGAAGTTACAAGAAAAAGGCAAGCATCCAGAGAGATTTCTAAGTGCTGTTCCAGCCTTCAGCATTTTGTGGCTCAGTGATTTTGTGAGCCAAAGGAGTTTTATATTTAATGCTATTTAATTTTATACTCCATGAAGTTTCTATGCAAACTTTAGGTAGCTACCAACATCTTACTAAGCTCATCTTGTGTCCACTGCTGCTGAAAAGGAAATCTTGCATGTGCCATCCTGTCTCTTGCATCTGCTCTGATACTCGTCTGCCCTGTTCTGGCATGTTTCAGACACCCCTTCTCTCTCTCCTGCCTTAACTAATCCACTGAAAAAGGGGGAGATGACTGGGGAGGGGAAAGAGGGAGAAGTTGAAGACAATTTAGGGCCTAAGGTGTTGGGACTGATTGTGCTTGACTGGAGCAGGCAGACAGAACAGCTTTGTTGTGACATCCAGCTGTACCCTGTGGCCCTGGCAGACAATGGCAGTGCTCTTAACAGTGTCACAACCTTGTGTCCAAACTCTCAGTATTTTACAGCTTGAACTTTTATTAAATGAAGCCATTAAATGCTGTAATTTTTTGCTTGGTTTCGCTCATTTAAAAGTAAAATTAAATTTCCTTAAGCCTGTCTTTCCCTTTCTGGCCCCAAAAGAAAAGTCTTTCCCTTTTTGTTTTCAACCATGATAAGAAAACTGCCCCTCCTGGTTTTAGTTGCAACATTCAATCTGTGCATTGTTCTGCTCCTTCTTTTGTCTCTCTTCTCTGCTGGCTTTCGCCTTTCTCCTTATAGCCAAATTGCCATAGTCCCAACAGGTTTTTAATGCTCAATCAGTGTGGTTTTGTTTTTATCAATGTGGTTTTAGTTTTTTTACTGTTTGAGGGGGGTGGAGTGGGAGTGACATAGTCTCTTGCCTCTTGTTGTTAGGTGTGTGAACCTGAGTTCTCTTCTAATGACTCAGTTCTTGGACTGCATGAGGTTCTCTGCTTTCGTGAAGGCTTTTAAATGGCTGTGGAAGAAAATCTAGCAAAAAGAATCAAAGAAGGTGCTGAGAATTTGAGAAGTGTGTGTGGAAGAGGGGCAAAACAAGAAGGCGGCAATTCTAACATTTATTTTACTTTTAAATTTTTTTCTTTACCATGATACTTTTGGAGCACCCATTGAAAATGCTAGGAGGTACTGGGTTGACAGTGCTGAGTGAGAGCCAGAGATCTATTCGTTTATCATGGAGAAGGAGAAAACCACATGAAGAAGCAATTCTCTGTTCGCTTTTACTCTTGCAAGTTACTGTAGCCAGTGAGATTGTCTTGCTGCGCACTGGGGCTCTGCGCAGCTGAAGTTACTGGTTTGTAATTGTTTGCAGCACCAAGCCTTAGATTTTTGGTTCCTTTTGTAAATTCGAAGAAGGAAGCAAACTTCACAAAAACTAAAAGTTGACAGGGTTTTTGGACAAAACTGCGTTCACCCCAAAGTATTGATCACTTACATCTGTATTCCAGTTGTGTTTTTTTTGCGAAGGGATCTTCCTGCTTTTTTTTCAGTCCTTGACACCCATCAGCATACGTACCCACCTCCTTGTGCTGCCAGACCTCAGTGATGTGTGCAGGAGGGAGGGAATATAGGGGTGCTTGGTGCAAGTCAGCATCATGCTGCCGTGGGTAGCGTGGATGTCCACAGGGACAGCTGAGTCATCACTACTCCTGACACAGAGGTGGCTGCAACACGCTGCAAGGTAAGGAGGAGCTGCGCTGCCATCTCGGCTTTTTGTGAAGTCAGAAACAGCATAGCCCCAACAGGACAGGGCTTTGTCCACGGCAGTGTTTCCTAATAAAAGGCCAGGCTGTGACTGTGAATCTGAACCAGGGTGACTGTGGTGGTTTTGTTGTGGGTGCTCTGCTTTTCCACCACATGCCAGTGCAATGGCTGAGGAAGATGCCAGCTCTGATGTCCCGGTGTTACTTTGTTGTTTAAATAGAGACATGATCTTAGTGACAAGTCCCTGCACTCTGCTGTGCCCTTCCCTTTTTCCTGCCTGTGACATTCCAGCCCTAGGACTTACCTTCTTCTCAGTGGTGGACAGCCTAGCTACTGTACCAGCATTTAAACACATTAGTAGCATTTAGTTTCTTCAAGGTGTGAGCTAAGCATCCCTTTGAAAACAGAGCCGCTGGACACCAGAACTTGAACTCAGGACATAGGCATGTTCTGAGGAGGGAAGTGTCATTCAGGACTTACACCAAAAGTGCATTAGTACACTCCGTGCCAGGATTCACTGTACCCTTCTGCTTCATTGCTTGATCTGACCAAGCAGTGATAAAGCAGCTTTTTTAGTAGTTTTAGTTGCCCGTTTTCTGAGATGAAAACATTTATATTAGCAAAAATTGCCCATTCTTTGAAACTAAACCTGCTGGTTATCTGTTCATCTTCTGGTGTCTGGAGTTTCTAATTATTAATGCTGGTGGTCTTTCTAGCTTGGCAAAACGTAAACATTATTCTGAGTGGCTTATTATATTGTCATCAAAATATATGCATTTCCTAAAGAGGCCATAGTTGTTTATTCCTTGGCAAGGCAGACACAACAAAAAACATTATGAAAAACTAGTTGTTAACTTATCTTGCTTTAAGTTTATCCTAAAGAATTGCTAAGCACATACAATAATTTTTAACCCTAACTATCTGTTCCATATGCCAGGAGACCCAAATTTTATTTAAAAGCTGTTTATTTTGAAGCTTGCTGTTGGAAAAACTGAGCATGACCTTAAATATAGGTGTGAGAAGAAACTTTTGCTAGGTTACTGTATGGGACTGATAGGTGTGTGAACACAGTCGTTCATTTGTACATTTTAATGTATTAATAGAAGTTATGTAATTGCTTATGTAGGCAGCCAAACCTGCAGTATTATTTGTTTTTCACATAGCATCTTAGCATATGCTCTAAGATACTGCTGTGTTACCTTTGCAGCATGGAAGTTTTATTCAATATGAAACATTAGAAATTCGGAGACTAACTAAATTTCTGGAACCATGGCTTTGAGGGACAAAGGAAACGCATCTTTCCGTCTTGATGTCCCAGAGAGTATAATATGAAGGAGTGCTATATTTCAAAAATAGAGCAAATGGAATCATCAAAAGTATGTCAATGCTGAGGGCAGCCTGGAGAGTAAAAAACTTAGAAGGCAAGTTGTTGCTGCTAACGGTTTGCAGCTGCAATGAATTTGTTTCGCAACTGTAGAACAAATTTTGTTAGGCATCCTCAGCTTGCAGGTTGATTTCAAGCTCTTTGTTGCATTCTGTGATCAAGACGGGTTGAATAACTGAAGTTGGACAATATAAATCAAGATTTTCATTCTCTGACAGCATAGCTGTGCAAATGCATCTAAAGTAAGGTTGTAAAAATAATTTTTTTTTTGTGATGTTAGTGCAGTCATTCACAAAGGGAGAACTTAATGCGTATTTCCATCTGAACAAACTTGGCCAAAAGAAATTAACCTGAATTAAAATGCTGTTACTGTAGACAAGTTGTCCCCATTCAGTAGTAATTTCATTAAACATCTGTTGGATTTACACAGTTCTGAGCACTGAAAATGTTTTATTTCCTTCAAGAAGGCATCTTACATGGAATAAATCAGCACTTTTAATGAAATTTATTCTGTTAAACAAGCTGAATTTGAAGCTGAGGTGACCAAAGCACTTTTTTAAAGAAGTTAGTGGCTGAAGTCAACTAGAGCTGCATTTTTCCTCTCAGGTATTTACACAGGAGCTGTGCATGGGTAGATGGCTGACACAGAACAGATTGTAGCTCTAGTTATTGTAAGAGAGATGGTAGCTTCTGAGGGGAGGCCTAATATATTCCTCCCACATGAGAGCAGTCTTGCCAGCGTAATGAACTGAAGAGTTTCCTTTCTCTAATTAGTTCTGTGTCATTAGCCTTCCTGTGACTCCTAGGATAGATGGGGTGCACAAAACAGCATAAGGTAATTTAGTTTCTTTTTATGTGCATCTAAGGAGTCGTACGCTCACGTGTCTAAAGGACCGCTTTTAAATTTTAAAAATGCATTAGCACAGAAAATGAGTAAGAACATGCCCTGGGGAAGAATTCAAGCTTCTATTCTGCTTTTGTGGTTACGCCCGCACTATGCGACACCTTAGTTTACAACATCAGTTCTTTGTTTCACTGGGGGAAAAAACCAATGGTGGCCACTTCTCTCCTGCCCCTTGTTTAACTCATACCCATTTTAAAATTTGCAAAGCATTAGAAAATAACTGCGGTAAAATAGTTACTCAGCTTGCTCTTTGGACGAGGATTTCTGTGTTTTAAAGTCTAGGAGGGAGGATTCTTAAATTGTCTTTTCTGACTCTGCTCTGGAGGCCATGTACATCCTATGCAGAGCACACTTAAATTTTTTTATGGTAGGTCTTATGATACTGAACATTTACTGTAAATAATAGCATGGGGTTTTTTCTATTTTTGGGGGTAGCACAGTTGCTGTTTGCCTCCTTGTTGCAGTGGCTTGCGCTAGGCTGTGGCTGAGGGCTGCCCTGGTTGTGGCTGAGGCAGGCAGTAGTAGTTCTTTGAGGTTTTAGCCCTCCCTGCTCAGCTAGAAACACTTCGTGTCTGTTGGGGTTTCCTGGGGCAAAGCCTTGGCTCAGCCATCTGCCTCAGCCACGTACAGGGGAGAGGAATGGAAGAGCGTGGGAACTGGTCTGTGTGCTTTGAATGGAAGCTATATTGTACATGGTCTACCACAAAAATGCTCTTTAGAGGTGTCGTGGTTTTAGCCG
>KZ506076.1:400822-410911 GCA_002844005.1 Limosa lapponica baueri | reverse complement strand
AATTCATGAATTTTCAGTAACATCTTCAAGCACATCTGCCTTAACAATTGAAAATTTCCTGCCAGATTTAATTTATGCTGGACTGGGGGGGATTGACTCTTCCCCCAGCAATGAGAAAAAGAGTAGTAGTTGAACTGTAGCTGAGGTCTCCTCTTGTGTCTCTTTTGGGAATGAGTGTTTGTAAATGAGCATTCTGGACCCTCAGAAATGTTCCTTAAAACTGCTCCATGCTTTCACAGTGACTATAATCAGTATCCCCAATTGCAACAAAAAGTGATTCACTCATTAAGGGCTGACGGATCATAAAGCTTACTTGTGAGGCTGAAAGCTGCTTTGTTCGGAGTCTGAAGTGCGGCAGAAAATTCAATAAATTTGAGTACACAACAGCAGCAAATACAGCATGACTTGGGGGGAAAAAAAAAAAAAGAATTGAAGGGGACTGCCAAGTCTGACAAAAAAGAAACCTGCGCAAAGTACACTAGAGAGAAGAATTTGAGAACTCAGGATCTGCCTGGATAGATTTTTTTCCTAAAGAATTAATTTGAACAAAGCTACCCAGAGATCATGCAGCTACGGTCTTTTGTGTTAGATAAGTCATTGTACGTGGTAATTGGAAATGGGCCTGAGATGGGCTCATCCTGAGACAATGATACGCAGTTCTGATTTTGGGCTGGATGTTAAGAGCCCCTGGGGTCTCTGGAGTCTGCTTGGAACCGTAGCTCCTTCACTGAACGTTAACATCAAGATTTATAGTTTTCAATATTCACTATCCTTTCTGCTGTCTTTTAGCAATAAATGATGACCCTAGCGTTCTGAATACTTTAATCTGAAATGCCCATAAATCTTACAAGTGATATTAGAAAAGACAGAGGAAGTTCCTTCCTACATACTAACAGTAACTTCTGTTAATTTTGCATGTAGCTTGCCTCTCTATAAAAAGAAAACTGGTGGATTCTAGTATCTAAAAATTGTAGGTAAATTAAACATAATCAAGCGGCTTATTTACTTTATTAATATGTGGTATAATAGATGTTTGAGCGCAGTGGCAGGCTTCAACAGACAAAAATGCTGGTGGAGATTCAGGCATCAGTGAAAACCCTCAAATAAGTCATTGCATTTGTCTTAGGTAGAACCATTCTTCTGTACTAGTGAACAGATTAGATGTGTTCAGGAATACTGTTCAGGTGGCATAGATCTGCTTTTGCCATAAGAACCAACAAGCAGCCTGAAAGTCACTAGATTTGCTTTTTACAGTATATTAGATGTTTTCAAAGTGCCTCAGCCTAAGCCTCCCACCCATAACCCTTTTAGCTGCTGAAAGAGAGTTATGAGCAGCTGGTGCTGTGGATGCTTAAAATAATCAATACTTGCTTCAGGGTAGATAGCTTCCCTTCTTCCTCCCAACACATCAGTATGATTTACAGTGGAAAAAGAAAAAAAAACCGACCACATATTCTGTCTCTCTCTCTCTTTTTTTTTTTTTTTTTAAATGTAGCTGATAATGGTGTCGGCTTTACTGCTCTTTCTGAGCAAGCCTGGAGAAGCCAGACAGAGGTGAAGCCCATGCTTCTCTAACTGAACAGCCCCAGCCCTGTGCATCTCTGGGTTTGCTCTCGGGTTCCAGCCCGAATCTCAACTTCCCCACCCCCCCCGACATGATTAGCATCATCCTTCCTCTTCAGGTTGAGGGGAGAGCAGGTTGTTGCCCAGCTTCTCTGTTCTTTCACGCACCAGAACACTCGTACAGGCCGGACAAGCGGTATTCCCGGTGAGCTGCTGTCACACAGCTCCACCGCAGATGGCTGGCGGGCAGCGTCGGGCCACTGCTTTCCTGGGCAGGGGGAGGGAGGGTGTCTGGCGGGGTAGTGTCTGTCTGTCTCTCTGTCTCTCTGTCCATCTGTCATGGGCAGGAACTCACCTCTCACCTTCCAGCTGGGGAGCGGTGTCTTTGTTTTTGTGGGTTGTTTTCATGAGGTACTTAAAGGCACGTTCTATTTCCTCTCTTAAGAAAAGCCTCTCCTAAGAGGTGGTTTTGTAAAGAGAGGAAGAAAGAGAGGAAGAGCTTTTGCGAAGGTTTGGTGCTTTGATACTGCCTGAAAGAGAAATCAGCGTTTTGTACCGCCCAGTTCCAGCAGCGTGCGAGATCCCAGCTGGCATCTCTGTAACGGGGTGAGCCTGAAGCGATGCTGCTTGCCTGCCCTTTCTGCTCAGCTCAGGCAGCGCCGCAGCTACTGCTGCTCAGTAGCTGGCTTCTGAGAAAGCCACAGAATTATAGACTCGTCTAGGTTGGGAGGGACCTTTAAGATCATTCAGTCCAACCAGTAGCCTAGCACTGCCAAAACCACCACTAAACTGTGTCCCTCAGCACCACATCTACATGTCTTTTAAATACCTGCAGGGATGGTGACTCCACCACTTCCCTGGGCAGCCTGTTCCAATGTTTGATAACTCTTTTGGTGAAGATATTTTTCCTAATATCAATCCTAAACCTCTCCTTGAGATCATTTCCTCTTGTCCTATTGCCTGTTACTTGGGAGAAGAGATCAACCCCCACCTCACTACAACCTCCTTTCAGGTAGTTGTAGAGAGGGGTAAGGTCTCCCTTCAGCCTCCTTTTCTCCAGACTAAACAATGCCAGCTCCCTCGGCTGCTCCTCACAAGACTTGTGCTCTGAGCCCTTCACCAGCTTCATTGCCCTTCTCTGGACACGCTCCAGCACCTCAAAGTGCTGAATGAATGGTTCTTTTCCCTTCCCAGGGGGGAAAGCCTGAAGCAATATTCTCTCAAAATAGTGCTGGCAGTTTGTTGTTCATAGATATAAGGAAAAAATTATTCACTGAAAGGGTTGTCAAGCACCAAGCGTTGGAACAGGCTGCTCAGAGAAGTGGTTGAGTCACCATCTCTGGAGGTGTTTAAAAGACATGTAGACGTGGTGGTGAGGGACATGGTTTAGTGGTAACTTGGCAGTGCTGGGTTAACGGTTGGACTTGATGATCTCAAAGGTCTCTTCCCACCGTAATGATTCTATGCTCTGATTCTGTGATGCTCTCACAGCTTCTGAGAGTATGGGGAAAAACATTGTGACCTGAATGACTACCCATATGAATGACTACCTGAATGATTGCCCATAGCAGGGCTGCTGAACTGGTGGGCTCCAGTCTGGATGTCCACCCAGCTTGGGGAGCAGGGCAGCAAATGAATGTGTGTTGCAGGTGAAATATTTGGCACGGTTACAATTTAGAAGCAATTCAAGATTTAATAATGGTTTGAGGTGGATCAAAAGGTTGACTTTCACAGCACTTAATCATTAACCAATTTCAGGATTAACAAGGTGATTCAGTAAAGTATGTTATAATTAAAACAGCAACTTAATTACAGATTTGAGAATTATAAGATTCACACTAACTTACTACAAGGTATCCTGAATCAAAATGTATGTATGTATATACATATGTATAAACACAAAACATACAAACACACACCATTCAAGGAGTCACACACACACCATCTGTGTCTTTAACTGGTAGGACTGGAGTCCCTTCGCAGCAGGTGACTCCAGTGAGCCGAAGGGTGCCTCTTTCGACTCCTAACACACACAGGTGGACAGAAACATTTGGATCCAGTGAAATATATAGACACCCACACTCATGAAGGCAAATGTGTATATTCAACACATGGACAGGTAGAGAGGTGGATGGAAGAGGCTGGACTATAGTTAAAATTTCCCCCTTCTCGAGTTTAGAGTAAATACACACAATGCATCAGCATTCCTCAATGGGCGATAATTGAGCCTCAAGAAGTTTGACTTCACCCTAGCCCTTTGTCAGCAGCTGATCTTTAAACTGCCTGAGAGACATCCCAACTCAGGGGAGATGCTGGTCACAGCCCACTGCAATCCAGGAGAGCTCAAAGGGTCTGGCTTAGAGCTCCTATTTATAGATTTCAAAGTAATTGACTTTTATCAGGCACTTTTGTATTTCAGCCCAACTCAGGCAGTGAAGTATTCTAGTATTTTCCACCAGTTGTGCAAGCCCAGAACTTGCTACATTTTGAAGTTCTGGTATCACCACCTTAGGGCCATGATCCAGGTAAGAGGAGTACGAGGCTGTCAGGGAGTGATCAATTGCCATTAGCGTTCCCAAGCAATAGGAGAAGCAGGAACCAGGTGTGTTAAGAAGGTGTCTTAACGTTCTGGTCCGTTGCCTTTCACAATTCACACCTGACTTATGTTAGGTTGGTATGTGGTCCAGGTGGGAGGGGGAATTGAGCCAAGTACCAAGTGGCTTAGGAGAGGAGTTGCACCACCAGAACGGGGTGCGGATTAGGGAGAAGCTGGTTCCCAGTGATAACAGTAAGACGAGTGCATAGATGATGAAATAAGGACTTTTAGCATCTTTTAATTTTATTGAAAGAGTTGTTAAAGGAAGGACACTATTTTAAGTCAATTTTTTTTCTCTTCTTTTCAATGTATGATGAAGGTTTGAGAGCTCTGGAATGGCTTAAAGTTTTGTTTGTTGTTCTGTTTTTATAAAATTGAAGGCATCAAAAATATCCAATCTGTGTTTCACAGTAAGGTGTCTTAAGGTAACGGCCTTAGGTCATTCTTACTGTGAGGGATCACATCCTGGGTGGAAATACTAAGTGTAATATAATCTTTAAGAATGATTTTGGCTCCCCAAATCAGTTTCACGTTGAGGTTCAATGAACTGTCAAGTGAGGGTCAACTGATGTTCAGCTTTCAGCATTCTGACTAAAGGAATGGACTAGTTTCATCATCTTTCCTGTCATCATTGCACTTTTGAGTGCTGGTAAAAGCTGAGTTTTGAATAAAAGAGAAAAAAATGTTCATAATTAAGCATAAAAATAAATTAGCACGGAAGCTATTAGCTTCTTAGCAATTAGCACAGAAGAGAGCAAATTGTAGTGATTTGTGATACTCCGATTTTTTTTTCAGCGTTCATTTGGCTGCCTGAGTTCCACCTGTCAGTGTAGTGCCAACAGCCCATCAGGTAAGTCACACAGGGAAGGGATGGGGGATGATCGGCGGCAGTTTCTTTGCCAGGGCATTTTCTGAATGGCAAAACCCGAGCGGGAACAACGCTAAGTGACAAAACTCTCCATGCTTTAAATAAAATACTAACAGAGGCTCTTTATGACTACAACAGAGGTAGGAGCAGACGAAAGCAAAGTTCTCAGGGAGAGGTGCGAGGTGTGTGAAGTACCTGATAGTAATTAATAAGAAAAAAAAAAAGTCGTTAGGCGTTCCCGAGGGGCTGGACGGGAGCCCGGAACGGGGGAGGCTCCGCCGCGGGCGGGATGCCCGGCACCGTGCCGCCTTCCCCCCGGGAGGCAGAAACACGCGTGTCCGGGGGAGCGGCGCTGAGCGGCTCCTGGGGCTGCCGCCGGGGACGGAGCGGTCGGTGGGTCCGCATCGCTCCCGCTGCCCCCGCGGCGCCCCGGCCCGGGAGCGCGGCGCGGGGCCGGCGGCCGGGCTGGAGAGCGGGGACCGGTGCTCAGGGCCGGCTGGTGGGCCAGGACCCCGGGCGAGTACGAGGTCGCAAAAACCCTTCGAAGTGCGGCTGGAGCGGGGCCGGCGGCCGGGCTGGAGAGCGGGGACCGGTGCTCAAGGGCCGGCTGGTGGGCCAGGACCCCGGGCGAGTACGAGGTCGCAAAAACCCTTCGAAGTGCGGCTGAGGTGGGATCTGCGGCGGGGCTGCTCTCCCCCCACGCTTGTGGGGTCGGGTCTATCAGCGCTCGTCCCCTCGGCAGAGCAGTAGGGAAAGTCACGGCGTGTCCTCCGGCCCCGGGTAGTTACCGGATTCGTTGCAGGAAACGGGTAACAGTGCTCAGTAAGAAGCTGTGCCTTTACTTTTTTCTTTCTTTTTTCTTTTTTCTTTTTCAGTTGGTGGTGTTAAAGTACAATCCCTATAGTAATTATGGTTATGTTCTTTGAAAACACTTTTATTTACTGCCTAGTGTCTGAGGGTCTTAACAGAGATCCGGCTGTTTTAATAGATGCTCACGTGATGCAGTCCTCCTTTTGTTTTTTTCCTGTGGCAACCACTATTATAACTTCTCATATAATTCCTCATAGCAAGCTAAACCCATCTCCCCTTTCTCCCTACCCCTGCAGTATGAAGTTTGACAGCAAAGAAAAAAAAAGTAAGCAGTTGAATAAATGTTTCTGGGAGGCTGTTGTATGGGACTATATGTCGTTAGGATTTATTTTTTTACCACTGTGTGAAGTGCTGAGCAGATTTTGAGAGTGAATTTCATGACTCTAATCATGGGCTGTCTCGCATGCTAATGTGCCTTCTTCACATCAGTTTGCAATGACTGAAATCTCTCCTCAGGACAGGCACAAACACTGTACAAACGTCATTAGAAAGGAACACTATGATGCCCTGGTGTTAATTACTTGTTATGAAGATATTTGGTACTGGTGGCTGTACTCAACCATTTATTTGTTGTATGGGAGAATGAATTTTTTCATTGCATAGGTAGTCACTGAGATACTTTTAACTTTGAGGAAAATGTTGCACGCAGACTTTATGCAGGTCGTCTTAGGGTAGAATAATTTGGCTTTAGCGGATCTGTCTGGAGGTTAATACACAAGATGCCATTAGTAAGTGACTCATTTAAATTACAAATAGAAGCAAAATACTAATCCACCACTTTCAATCTCATGGCTTCCTATTTTTTTTCCCATTTTGACAGAAGCTTATTGTATGCTCAGTGGGAATAGTCTGACCCAGATACTGTTAGTGATCACCATGATATCTTTAATTTAAAACTGGCAATATTGCAGGGAGGAATTACTGTGAAACAGCAAATACTGAATTCATATTGATGTTTACAATACCTTTTGGACTGGTTTTCGGTTCCTAGCATGTTTGGGAAAGCTTATTGTGCAAGGTATAGCATTCACATCCTCATTGCTAGCCTTGTTACGGGTGGTACTGACAGTTTAATGTTGGGAGGTGTCTCTTTTGTTTTCTTTTTCTGATGTTCTTATGAAATATGTCTCTACAGTGCTTCTCTCCAATGCCCAAGGGAAATGCCTTGCTGCAAAGTCAAGATTAACCACTTTCTGATATTTTTTTTCTGCATTTACTTGCAGCAATATGACAAAATAATCTCTAGGTTCTACACCAGCAAGAGTTAAAAATCCTGTGGTTTGTGGATTACTTGGAATCTGCAGGTTACTTCGAAGGTTTTAATTAAATTTCTGGAAGCATAAGTCAATGGCACATGGGCTTAAACCTGGTAAGCTCTACCTCCACTTTCAAAAGTGATTTTTAAAAATGCTGAAAGCTACAGGAATATACATTAAGAACGCATAGCTGTCAAAATTACAGACCTCATGGGGCAAAGGAGAAAGAAAAATGGGTTGTCTAAGGCAGTATTGAAGTGGAAGTAGAATCGTGGACTACAAAAAGTCATCTGCCAAATGACTCTGTTGTCTGAGCAACTGAAGAAATGTTGTGCTAATACTCTTTTGTAGCATTTCAAGTTAGAAATCTTAAAACATATCTTTCTTCTGAGTTTGAAGAGCTGATCTATTTTTTTTCAGGAGGGGGGTGTGAGGTGTGAAATCCTGTTATTTTTCTTTTCTTTTTCCAAACTTCAGAATGATGAATCTGAAAATAACTTTTCAGGCAAAACCACTAACCTCTGGTGGATGAGTACAGAACGTAAGCAGAACAGGGGGAGCATGGCACACCTGGTCTTGCAGACAGCTGTGCCACCACTGGCTGATCCCCAGCTGTGGCAGAGCTCCCCCCTCGGCTCAGCAGGCTGAGCTGTTTAACATGCCAGCTCCCTAAGCCATTGCATCCAGTGAGCTTGGCTGGTCAGGGCTGGGGACCTTTGCTCATCTGGTTTGCTTTGACTGACACAACCAGGGAGAGCTTCTGCAATTGACTGGGTCATAGATAGAAATGAGCTATTTTGCTATAAATCTCTTGAATGGACCCAGCAGGGCTGAATACTTACATTGCATTGACCACCTGAAGAGTTTACTCTGGATTTCCTGTTTTTTGGAGGGCCTTTAACCATTGCTACTTAGAAGCAAATGAAGACAGAAGAGGTGTTGTCAGCCGCCACACAACAGCCTATTTCCAATGCTTCTTGGATGAGGTCACATGAAAAGTGGGATTCCATCCCACCTGACACTCACAAATGTTCCTACGTTGACTGTTTTAGTTGTTTCCAGGGGAAACAGCAGTGAGTGGTCCTTGCTCTCACCATTGCCTGGCTATTGCTACACAGCAAAGGGCTTCAGTTTTGCTTGAGAAGCAAACAGAGGGGGTCACTGGTGCTCCTTTTTTATTACTTTTTTTCTTTTAATGAAAAGAAAGAAAATACTTTGTTTGCGGGATCATATCTCAAGGTCTCTAGTGTTTATATCTCATTCATAGCCCTGCAATTTATCCCCAGTTAATATAACAACAAAGTTAATAGAACAACCTTTGTTTTGATTCTCTGAATGATTCACCATCCCCCTTTGTGGCTGTTTTTGTTCAAAAATAAAGAGTGGGGAAGAGAGTATATTCTAAGTACAAAGGGAGAAGATAAAAGCATCAGTCTGTTTCTCTACCTCCTACGTAATATTGCCATAGTAACGAGGAGCTGAATGCGGCTGTTCATCACTGGATGCCGAGGTAAAGCAGACACTCTTCTTATTCAAAAGAATATTAGTAAAATACAGATATTATTTTTAAGGTGTCAATAAGAAATTAGGAAAAAATGATCTGCCTTACATAGCACACTGTAAGCTAATAATAAAGTGCCACTTTGAAAGAAGAGAGGGCAATTAAGACATTTAGCAAACATTTATAATGCTGTAAATCAGAGCATTTTATCTTCTGCACAAAGCCATGCTGAGTTGTGAAGTGCAGTCACAGATAATGTATTCTGACATTAAATTTACATGAGATGAACAGCTTTCCCCCCCGCCCTAATATATTTCTGGTGTGGTAGTTGGCTGGAGCTATTGGCAAATATTGGTACTTCAGCATAGCCTGGCTATACTCTAATCCGGATTAAAGTATAAGTGGGTAAACTATTTTGTGTGTTTAGGACTGCATGATGTCTGCTAGATCATGGTGTTATTTTTTTTAACCATTAAACTACCTCCAGAGGGAATGAAATTCTGATCCAGGTGTGTGCATGAGGTAAAAATACGTATCTTGGAAATTTCAGTGAAAAAAGTGATAGTTTGATTGCTCTCAAGAGGAACATTTGAAGGATAAAAGTGCACTCATTTTGGTGTACTATTGCTAGTGTAAGGTACTGGTACTACTGTAACTTCTCTGTGCTTTGCAGCAAGAATTTGACATTTAACTTGTTGCATTTCTGTGCCTAATAACAGCTTTTCTTTTTTTTTTCTTTTTAGAAAAATCTTCTGTATTTGATCAAATGATGGATTAAAAAGGAAATCTCATACTCTGCACATACTCTCAAAGGCCTTTTTAGTTTGAAAGTTGTTTTTTCCTGAAGGCTTTTTCTGCCTGAAGTGTGTTTAAAATGAAGGCTTGAAGTGTGGAGCAGAACTTTACTAGCAGCTGCGGCTGCCTCCTGGGACAAGGAGGTAGAAGTGGCTACTGAAACAGCTTTTCCCACTGCCCCCAACCTCCTTAAGTGGTCTCTGCCAGCCTCTCGTAGAATCATAGAATGGTTCACGTTGGAAGGGACCTTACAGATCATCTAGTTCCAGCCCCCCTGCCATGGGCAGGGACACCTCCCACTAGACCAGGTTGCTCAAAGCCCCATCCAGCCTGGTCTTGGGGTTAAAACACAACAAGAACAGGAGCTGGAGGCAACAGATCTGGGGAAAGTGATCTGTCCTCAGAACAAGACACTTGGAACTTTCACATTTCCTGCCTGGGAAAATGGTACAGATTGAGGTCAGAGCCAGGCTGAAGGGATGGAAAGGCTCAGTCAGGAGAAATGACGGCTGGAGACTGTCACTCTTGGAGCTGACAGAAGCAGGGACTGAGTTGAGAGCACTGGCAAACCCCTGTGAAACCCAAATGTAAATGGTCTGTCCAAGGTCCTCCTGTGTTTGACTCAGGTAGCAGATGACAA
>KZ506076.1:323742-370453 GCA_002844005.1 Limosa lapponica baueri | reverse complement strand
GTGGCTTGAATGCTAAGAAAGTTTCCTGGCATAAGCACCAGATGCTTCATGCAGATTCCCTCAGCACGCTTTATTTACTAGTGTTGGCAGAGCATCAGCAGCCCCTAAGAAATGGTCTGTAGTCCCATGTGTGAAGAAAGCAGTGAAAACACTGAGGACGAACAAGTGTGCCTGGGCTTTATGAAATGGCAGAGTGTCCTGAGTCGGTAGCATTCATTTCACTTCTCTCTTTGTTTCATGCCTCTTGAAAGATGGCTAGATCTGAAATCCAAAGATGATAGTTTAAATGTAATAACTGTTGCCTTTTTCACTAGAATTATTTTAACTGAAAATGAACAGGAGGAACTCAATGTGTAAGTAAATTGTGCCAAATGTGTAAGTAAAGAATCTCTTCACTCTTGCTCTTATTCTAAGGAAATGAGGTTCATTTGCAATTCTGCTGTCTGTCTGTCTCTCTGCCCCCTACTTTTGAACACACTGGCCAGTTTCATCTCAAGGTTCTGAGAAGGTTTGTGAAAACTGGTATCTGGGAACAGGAGCGTGAGTCGGGCACAAATCTGAAGGAGAAATTTCAACGCAAGTTCAAGTTGCCTTTTTTCAATGTCACTTTGAGGGCATGTTCAGCATGGGCACTGCAAGGTCCAGTGACCTTTTACCCAACTTTTGGCATAGAATTTAGGGATAATGGGAAGGAATTGGAAATTCAACAGTACGGGAAGTCACAGGATACAGAGAAACTATTTTTGTTATTGCTGCTGCATTTTATTTTTAATGGAATTAAAGTTGTTGTGGACTTACTATATCTAGGCGCACCAGGTCCTGGTAGTGTGATGCATATATATCACATGTCTTGACACGGGTCCAGAAAGACAGGAACAGTGAAGAACTGAAGAGGGAAATATCTATAAGCAGGTCAAGACGACCAAGATGTGGACGAGCGTGTTGCCTGGATTTATTTATTTTATTGTGAAGAAGGACCTGAAAGGCAGGAAGTATTCCAGCATTGATAGGTAGACATATTAAAAACTGAAGTTTTAGAAATGGGAAGGGTGTTTGCTGCTAACAGCAATGGAGGAAAGGAAATAACATAAAAGAAAAAATACAAGCTGTTCAGTAATAACTGCAAAGTTTAGTACTTGACAAATAGTCATCCTTCCAGGGCAGCAGATCAAAAGTGTTATTAAATGTGTAGGGCTAAACTGAGGGAGATCGGTTTGGTATTGAGATGTAGATTTGTGAGCCATTTACCTAAAGGTAATAGTTGTATCAGTGTGAAGAGTGGAGGCTCCCTGAGGATAAGATACAGAAGATGATACCCGGGATAGAGCTTTGAAGAGCTCTGGCAGACAAGGGACAAGAGACAGAGGAGAACGAGGAGCCATTAGAGGGTGATGGCAAATCCATGTATGTGCTGGGCTGCAGTGTCACACAGAGACAGCTTTGTTAGAACTGGGGGGCATCAGAAGCGCCTATGGCTTGCTTCTTGCAGCCTCAATCAGACTTAGGAGTGTTTGAGCTTGACTTTTATACCTCTACCTTACAGGATAAACATAACTTCAAAATTTGGGGCCAAAGCCAAAGTGAGATTTAAAGGAGGAAAAGGATGACAAGTAGGGGCAAGAGCAAAGAAGGAGAAGTATAGTGCAGGCCGTCACAGGGCTGAGGAAAGGACAAAACAGATGCAAGTGGTGTTCAGCACAGAGATGAAAAGGAAGAAGCCAGGATGGGTCAAGGAAGAGGTGTTGATTGAATAGGAATATTAAGCTTCAGAGGGATGTGGCAGAAGTTTAAATACCAAGGAGGACCTGGAGCACTGTGTGTCTGTCAGGTGGCTACTATGGTGGGCTTGAATGTTAGTAGGTGAAGACTATGACTCCCCTCTCTTCCCTTCCATACCTCTTTCTAATCACAACAAAATAAATCCTTAAACTCCTCCACTTACTGCTTCAGGAAGCCTTCCTTTCCCAGAGCAGTACCACTTTACATGTGTCCATTGTCTCTTGGCTTGAAAAAAACCCCTGGCTTTTCCTCCTCTCAGGCATCACTGAAATGCATGTGCCTTAGGAGGAGAAGGCAGTCTGTGGATGGTGGCCCCTCAGTGCAGGGACAGGAGGAGAGGCTGCCCCTCTTGATGTGGAATAACTTTTGAGGAATTGCATTTTCTGAGGACCAGCCTTGCCATCACCACTGAAACACTCTTTCACATTTTGATATAGAATTTTCCGAAGAGCTGCTGCTGATAGCCAAGAAATTGTCATCAGCTGTATAAATGATCTTCCTTCCATTTCCAGTCCACCTTCCACTCGCACCCATAACTCCCAAACCAGAGTTTCCTGACCACCGGCTGCTCCTGTTTCCACTCCAGACACAGCACCTGAGATTAACGTGAAATTCCGTTATTTGAAGATGTATGTATTGATACTCACTTTGCTCTAAAGTTACTGTTAACCTTAGGAGCAAATGGAGTTCGAAGCGGACCAGCAGATGCTAGAGAATCTGGATAAAAACTGGGTATTGTGCATAATTTCTGGGAAACAGAAGCGTGTGTATAGGATAGACCTATAAAAATGGAGTTTGGGAATGAAAAATCATTGTATATTCAGAATACTTAAGGCAATTCATCCCAAAGTGGAATGGTGTTTCAGGGAAGATTCTCTCGCCTTCCCCCCCCCCCAGGTATCAGAGACAGGACATGGATTTGGCCTTGGTTTGAAATTAATTTTTATTTTTCACTAAAAGCTTAATGTGCTCTTGGTAAAGGTACTCAAGGGGGACTCCACTGTATTAGCTGGCTGGCTATGAAGCAGGTGGATTATGGATGGAAAACAATCCACATGGAAATTGTTGCAAAGTAGCTGGTATATTGTGAATAG
Source organism: Limosa lapponica baueri (assembly GCA_002844005.1). Lineage (NCBI taxonomy): Eukaryota > Metazoa > Chordata > Aves > Charadriiformes > Scolopacidae > Limosa > Limosa lapponica. The sequence continues at coordinate 367,580 of KZ506076.1, read as the reverse complement.
GCAGGTGATTCTTCTGGCAGCAGGCTTCCTTTTACACATTTGGTAATGTTAAGGAATAAGCTTCTTTACACAGGACTAATACCGGGAGATAATCTGAAAGTTACTTCAAATTAAGTATTTCCAGTTCTTTCTGGTGTGAAACCTGATGATCAGATTAAAAAAGAAAAAAAATAAAGTCTTGAGTTGTCAACCAGAAATGTTTCCAAGGTTGGAGGAGTCTCGGATATAATATTGATGGTCTCTTGATATCCCAGCAGGGGTAACTGATGTGGAGAATGGGAGACCCATGGTGTCAGTTCATTTTTAGCAGCATAGGTAAGGAAGGCTGGAGAGCACCACAGGTCTTCATGCTTTTCAGCAACCTCACAGTGAAAAAGCAAACCACAGTATCACTTCTTTCTTAGGAAATCTGGGGTTATTCAGCTATGTAGGTTATTCAACTATTCAGTTTACTCAGCAGTAATGGCTGAGGTCTCATGCTAGTGTGGTCAGGGAGTTTCATGTTTAATCTCGTAGTCGCCTGTGGTGTGCTCTTAAAGCTGCATTACTGGGACAGGTACTCACCTTTGGGAATTGGAAGTGCTCTCCGGGAACTGAGATGCCTGATGCTGCCAAATCCTTGATCAGTGTGAACTCTCACTTTTTTTCACCAAGGTGGCTGTTGGGGGAGCAGGTCCTGCTTCAGCTGTATCAAAGAACAAACCCTAATTTATGTTAAAATGCGCTTAGAATGTAACATGTGAACAGGGATGTTTTGCTGTTTGTGTATATATCGGCCATTATCAAATCTCTTATAAGTACAGTGTATAAAATGTAATTTATGTTGTATGTAGTTCCATATAGCTTATTAATATTATTGTGATATACAGAGTTAGACATAGAACAATATATAGTTTTCTCTGTAAAAGGGTTGCAGGTGTGTTTGGCTGAGGCTATACACTGCAGACCTGTTTTCTATCACCTTGCTCTTGTTGTTGACATTTATATCAGTGCAAGTAGGTGTAAACTGCTGCTAATTCAGAGAGGTGGCAATGACTGCCTAAGGTGCAGGGACGAGAGAATCAGACTTTATATCTGTAATATGTGCTATTGCATTGCAAAATACGTTTCCTGTTAATTTCTCTTCCAGAGCACTTTTCAAACAAATCGCTACATCTTGTGGTGGGGTTTTTTTTGGTTGTTTGGGGGTTTTTGGTTTTGTTTTTTTTTTTAACAGAAGAGCATACAGAGTTGCTTTATCAAAACTGTGTTTTGATAATCTCAGTAATAGTGCTGATATCAAATGCAAAAGGAGCACTTAAAGCAACAGTTATTAAAAGTTATTTGTTGTTGTTTTGTTTTGTTTCTTTTAATTCCTCCTTAAGTGCATCCTCAGTTTTGTCTGACGTGGACCTAAGACCCACACATTCCATTGTGAAAGTATCCCTAATGATGTGCTAGTTCTCAAGGACGTATCAGAGTGCTGCAGCTGACACCCGGGAACACTGCTCACTCCAGTGCTGGCACACTTTGCCTGCTGGGTGCAAAATCTCTGCTGAAACAGATCTGAAGCAAGAAGCAGGGATCTGCATTGACTTTCAGGACCATGCAGCAAGCAGCATAAAAATCAATTCTCATTCATACTCCTCTTTGTCAGGAGGCTAGATAGAATGCCTGAGCCTTTCCCTCTTTGGATGTCTTTTTCCCATTATTTCCTGCATGCAGGAAATGCAAGTGTTACTTGTCTTACAAGCACTTAGCAATGTTCTTTATTTAGAACATAATACTTATGCATTGTGGCAAGATTTTGCTTTTTATTTTTTCATAGGACTGAAATTAAAGCAGGGGTCCTATGTTTAATACATAAACAAAGACCAGGGGAATTATAATGATTATCTTTACCCTGAGACTAACCTTTCCTTAACTTCTGTTTTGTCAAAACCCAGTTAAAGCAATTAATGTCTCAGAGTTAAGGCCAAGTGTGCAGCTGACAAAGAATTCTGGGATGCATGCACTTGTGGAGGTTGATGGAAATCATCCCCCTTCCATGCTTTAACTCTTGTTTGCAGGCTGTGCAGGGTTTCTGCAGGAAGGGAGCTACAGTGACTTTGTTGTTCACAAAGTACGATATACAGCTGACTTCTGGCATCGGGTCCGGGAGGTTGGTCCGCTGCCTTCCCTCTTTGCTCAGCTGGCTCCTGCCTAATCTGCCTGCTGCAACTGGGATGTTTGCAGTTACTTTCCCTCTCAGTAGCAGCTTGTGTTGTACTCTATGGTCAGAAAGACACAGACAAGATTGCTTTGTAGGTTTCTTTAATTAGACCAGCTGGAAAAAGTAGATGGTCTCTGGGGCCCACAAACTCCCCTCCAGGCTAAGACTAATGATCTTGTAGTTTGGAGAGTGCTAACCAGACTTCAAAGGGTGTTTTCTCCCTGACACCTCTTCATCTAATCCTCTCTTTATTCATTATGTTTAAGGCTAGGAAGGCCTAGCTGACTGTTGACGCTGTCTCCTGTTCAAGGATCCATTATATTTCACCCAGCTGTCACATAGGCCAGTGACTTGTGTTTGGCTGAAGCAGATAGTCCAGAGAGGCATTCTGTTTTGGTAATGACCCCAGCTGTTGCTATTTGTAAGCGCTCTTGGTGAAGCACTCAAGGGAAGCAGGGTGCCCCTGTTAAAGTGAGTGGATCAAATCTACTGCTATGTTCACTTAAGGGTACTGTAAATATGTTAGTTGCAAGGGACCTCATCAACTTCTGCTCCAACTTCAAATCTAGATCAGGTTGCTCAGGATCCTTTCTAGTTGAACTTGGCCTGTCTAGACATACTTGTTCCAAATCTGCCTGCTGCCAAGTGCAGAATTTGATTTTTCCATTTCAATCAATTTCCCAGGGAAATTTTAAATCAGATTAATTATAAAATCAAAGTGTATTGCATCCACACAGTTCTCATTACCAACCTAGCTTGTCAAACAATGCAAAATTGCTGACTGCATTCAATATGGTTTTATTCAGTAAATCTTTCTAATAAACTCTTTCATCAAAGGGTTTGTAAATTGCTTGAGGAATTGACGTGAACTCTTGCATGAAGCTTGCTATCGACTGATCCAAATCAAACCTACCTCGTGGCTGAGGTTTGCTTTGCTGCCTCATTTGCGAACATTTGAACCTCTGGCTCGTGCCTGGAAGGGAAAATGTGCAAATACCTTGCTCTTCTGCTTCCAGCAAAGCCAGAACCGGGCATTTCTGAAAGGCCAGCGCAGGGCTGCTCGTACGCTGCTCCTGAGAGCTGCAGGTAGCAGCAGCCACTTGATCAACAGTGATTTGAGGCAGATGGAGGAAGCTACAGGAACAAACAGTGAACCAATGCAATTGCACTACTGTAGGTCTCACAGAAGTGTAATAACCACTTGGAGTAAAATAAATGTGTTTAAGGTTTCATGACAATAGCCTTTGCACAAAGGTTAACAGGATCCTCTCCATCCTTCCCTGTTTCTATTGAAAGAGGGGTAAGGTGGCCTGACCAGGGCTTTAAGTCTTTGGTTCTAAGCCCTAGTGTTTCAATTTTTGGTCTCTGAGCCAGATCTTATATCTTCATGTATACCTGCCTTTTATGAAAAATCTCAGAAAGAACCTAGCTGTAATTTCCTAGCTGGTAAGGGAAAAAAAAAAAGTCATTTCAAGAGTTTTGAGGTTTTGCTGTTGTTAACAATGAACTTACCACAGATGCTGTAAGTGATGGTTTGGTGCTACAGCTGAGCTGATATAATGGCTATTGCTGCCAAGTCCTGCTCCCCTCCCCTTCCTGTCCTTGGTCTCCTGCTAGAGCTGTCTGACACCAAAGTGAGCCAGCTCACAGAGCTCAAACAAAAAGAAGAAGATACTACTTTTTTTTTTTTTGAGTGTTTCTTTGCTTTTTTCTACTACTTTGCCTCTCTTAATTGTGAACTAGACCAGGACTGTAGTTTCACAACAATTTTGGATTGACATAAGCGTGCTGTGTAAAGTGGTCACTCCCAGCTCTTCCCTGCTTATGCTCCCACTGAAACTCACACCACCTGTTTTGGGAGGCAGATCTTGGTGCTGACTTGAAGGAAAATCATCTCCCCACTCTGCTCCCCAATTTTTCTTCAGGTTAGTTTTGAGCTGTTTTCTTGATATGGCTTACTACGTAGCTGTACAAATACTAGGAGGGGACAGGACTTCCTTTAGCTGGTAACTTCTACTTGTTTCGGCTGAGAGAGAGCATGAAAGGGCTACTTCAGCTGTGCCCATGTAGAACTGGACATGTTTAGCTGACACTAGAGCATTTACTCTCTGCTTCCACTGAAGATACATGACAGCAGAATACAGCCCAACAGAAAGAAAACAGGTAGGATAATAAGAGCAAAGTATGGAAAACCAGAATGTGGTCCTGCTCAGAACTCTTTTTTTTTTTTTTTTTTTTAAGAGCAAAGTATGGAAAACCAGAATGTGGTCCTGCTCAGAACTCTTTTTTTTTTTTTTTCTTTCAAAGAAATGGAGATTGGCTTGAATAAGGAAAATATAATCTCTTAAACAATTCTGCTTGTTATGCTAGTTACTTTTTTCCAAGTGAAGATGCACTTTAGGATGGTACACCAAGGGCCAAATGCACCATCCTGAGTGGAATATCTCATCTAGAAAACACATCCTTCTGACTTTGTTTTCTCTCTTCTGCCCACAGCTCCCAGCAAGAGTGCGAGGATCGGCATGCTGCCAACGTCTGCCTTGTCATTGTAAACATATGAAGCCGCAAAAAGAAACTGAGCAAATATTTCCTAAGGTAAGTGTGAAAATTCCAGCCCTTGCTGGGTCCTTTCAGCTGAATTTTGCTCTAAAATTACTAAGCTGAGTGTATGAAGTAAAGGCCGTGTTTGTCGGCAGTTTTTTCCAGTGCCTTTACCGGAGTTGCACTTGGTAGCCATTTCTACAGAGTTACTCAGAAGTCAGTGGGTGGTTTGGTTATACTTGGCTTCAAAGCACTCAAGAGCTGATTTCATTGCTGTAAAAAGTTATCTGAACTAAAATGGAAAATATTTGTAACTTGTCAATCCCCACCTGTTGAAGGGGCAGTTATATTATAACCATCCTCTTTTTTAATTCTTATTTTAATACCTCTCCAATGTGTCTTTTTAAAATAATAATAATAATGAAAAAATATCATCAAGTCATTCAAGGCATATTTTTTGGCTTTAATCATACTTTATTCGTATGTCCATAAGGTACAAGAGGAGTAGTCCACCCTTGCACAATATGAGGCTAATGTGGCAATTGAGTTGTGAAGGTATTGCCTCTGCTTTGCACACAGGGAGGGATTTCAAGCAGTGACTATACTGGTCCCCTTCCTCCAGGCTTTCCAATGAAATTCCCCATTCTAATGCTCTCAATAAAAATATATTATATATGACTAGTTCTAAAGGTTATGCATATACTAGTTTTAAACAAGCATGGTTGTCCTCCTTCTTCCTTGCTGCTGAGGATGAGACAGTACATTTTTAAATTCGGTTTTTCTCTCCAGTTAGTAGACACAGTAGTTCCAGGGAGGTTGTAACTAGATGATCTTTAAGGTCCCTTCCAACCTAAACCATTCTATGATTCTATACTGGGGAACTTTGTCTGAATATCATCTCTTTGTTGCACCAGACCATGGTTCAGGCCTATGTATGATCCCACCTTGATAATACAATGATGTTTAGCCCTCCTTGTCCTCCAGGACAGATGCTTCCATTCTTCAGAGCATAAGAGCTAAAATAATTTGTTGGCCTATTGCTTGAGTTGTGTCACTCACATGGGAAGATCTCTCACTTGATCTCCATCTTTTCTTATCTTCAAAGCTCCTTAAAGCTTTTCTTGTCCATTGCGTACCTCACATTGCCTTGCTTTCCTCATATCCCCAGCAGTTTTCTTCTTCTCCACTGCTGCCTATATATGACTGCCTAAGCATTGCACAAGTTTTCAGAGCTTATCCAGAGTGCCCAGACCACTGTCGTCCTAATACTAACTGCCCTGATTGGAGCGGGTCTCGAAGCCCTGTATAAGTTCTTTCTTTCCCTTCACTGATTTTTTTTTTTTTTTAAATGTCTGTCCATCTCTTGACCAGCTTGAGAGGTACAGCTCCTTCTTGAACATTTAAAACAATTATTGCTTCATAGAAACTACTATACACAAATCATAGATGCTACTCATAGAAACAGGTGGCTAACTTTACTCAGTAGCAGAAAAGAAAATAGAATCTTAAGAAATATATAAATTCCAGCTCTAGCTGGAATGAAGTCTTCCAAAATGCCTTCTAATTCTTTACTAAAGATCACTGCTTGCCCCTTTCCCCACCATGATCTTATTCTAGCTGCTGAAATATTGTATGTGCTCAGAAATTGTGTCTTGACTCCATTCAGCACCAGAAAAAAATTATATGAATGAGAGCTATGGGGCAGCACTGAGGTGTGCCAGCTTGAAAAAACAGTCAGTATCAGGACTTCAGAATTAAGGAGCAGACTGTTCTGCTGGGGTTTTTTCTGGGGCTTTTTCTTGGGAGGGTTTGTTTTCTAATTTACATGGTTTCCCTCCCGTTGCTTTGATATCTGTCTAAACCATACCTGAAGGATCTTTATGCTCCAATTTACAGTAGAAAATGTGTCAAAAAAGCCCTGACTGTTGAAATAGAGAAAAATTAATTTTTTTATCTAAGAAAAAAATGAATAGCATTAATTATTGCTTTAAAACACAATGATCTTCTGAGTCTGAAAGCTGTTTATTTGATATTTAGAGACTGTTGTTGACAACAGCAATAAAAAGAAAAACTCAGCTAGTTAATTTGTTTCTTACTAATGTGGTGCCGTACTATTTGCCTTTCAAGATTCTCAGACGAAACATTTTTCAAACATCAGCTCATTAAGCCTTTGGACATCCAGTTGGATGGATAGTCCCTGAAAAGTGGTCATATCTGCTGTTGTACGTGCACCCAGTGACTAGTGAAATCCAGAGCTTGGGATGTTATTTGAGATAACAAGGCGAATTTAAGGAAGCTAATGAAATTATCTGAATTGGGTTAATATAACAGCTAAAAATCACCTCTTCTGAACAGTGTTGGGGGTACTGCAGCACAAAGAGAACCCTGCTTTTTACAGATTTTCTTCATTCATCTCTCCAGGATGGCAAGGCTTTTTCTCACTGTGCCTGGGAGTCCTTGTTCCCTTTGATCACCATCTCACAGTCTTGCAGTTTCACTTCTCACTCCGGCTGTTCCCTCAGACTTCCTCCCACCTTCCTCTCAGTTGCCAGATAGACAAGGTTTAGCCCTTGCCATATTATAATGGATTTATCAAGTTTTAATGTTCTTTAGCATTTCTTCGATTAGAATTGACTGAAAAAGGGAGAAATGAAGAAATAGGAAATATCTATATGTTTGAACTCCACTGGTTTTCACAATGTCTCCTATTGGATTTACATTTCACACACTTTCAGTATTTTGATAGTTTTGAAATAGTTACAGTTTGAAAAGAGTATTTCAATTTAAAAATAAAAGCACATTAACTTGGCTATAGCTTATACTTGTTTCAGTTGTTATAAACTGGCCAATCAGAATTCAAGAAAAATTGCAAACCCCAAATATTTTTAATTGAAAAAGTTTGCAAACAAGTCTGGGAAAATCAAGGTGTATCAGAAACTTCTTATTCTCTGAGTGAGATCACTCATGGGAAGTGGGATAGCCCTGCTAAACTGGTGCTCCAGCCAGGTTCAAGTAGGAGATTTAACCTTGCACTACATTGTGCTGTGCCTCCTGCAGCCTTAGGGTTAAAGCCTTTGATTTCAAACTAAGAAGCAGCATGTCATAATGGTATAACATTAAATGCTGGACAAATAAGCTGGTAGAAATCAGAGTTTGGTATCACAAAGGTACTTGTTTAAATCAAAATGTATCCCACGGCTACACCAATACAGAGCAGAGATAGCAACAGTGGTCTGCAAAAGCTAATTTGTCAGTGTGCAACGTTGATAACCATTATGAGTTTTAAGTAGTCTATAGGATTTAGTAAAGCAAGGGACGCCCTGCTGTGGTACATGTCACTTGTGGCACACAAGTCATCTCAGTGTAGCATGAGGCTGGGAGCTGCAGTTGCCACTGCCCCAGCTGTGCTGAGGCTGGCAGAGAAAATCCCATAGCACAGTCCCAGTAGGATGCTCAGCAGCTGAACCCAGACAGAGTTCTTAATTGCCCGTGAAGAACAGGTGAGCACGCCTGGAGGTGAGATGCTTACTGTTTAAGGCTTATAGCTGGCTTTACCAAGCTGTGATTTGCGGCATTTCAAAGAGGACCTGTAATGCAGCAAAAATCAGGATGTTGCTCGTGGCACTCACTGTTGCTGGCAATATCCATCAAAAAGAAGATAAGGAATCTCAGAGTAAAGAATCCTACAAAAGTTTAGAGAAAGGCAGAACCTGAAAATTAGTCTGAGATAAATCTATTGTCTCAGTTATTTTTATATTTCAGTACTTCACAGCCCTTAAAACTGTTTGTTTCCTTGTTTCGTTGCAACCTCTCATTGTGAGATGAGGATTGTGCTGCTGTCGCCATCAGAGAAAGGAGTTGTGGTGCAAAAAGACTGTACAGCATGCATGTGGCCATTGAAGAGTCCTGTGGCAGACCAGATAATTTACCATAGCTACCCGCCATTCCTAGTCTCCCTCAGCTTTTCAGTTTCTAACATGCTTTTTTAAAAATTTATTTTCCTGTGAGAGCACAGAAGACTGGCTTATCACCCTCCAGAGCAGGGGTAGGGTAGTTTTCATGAACTATGTAACATACGGTTGGGAAGACATTTGGGGGCACCACAAACATAATGAGAAAAGCAAGTTCACGTAATTTAGGTGGCATGTGGGCACGGCACAAAGGCTATTGAGATTTGTTGACTTTAAGAAAAGATTTTTTGCTTGTGCTTGGCTGTTAGAAGGTATCTGCTGACACAGATGGGGAGGTTATTACAGACTGCTGCAGGATGGATAGCTAAAGATTAGTCTGGCGGTCAAGGGAACCAGTAAAAGCAATTATTAATGAGCTCACTCTACTCTTCTTTCTGACAGCTGGGAAATAAGTTTCTAGCAAAAAATATAGAGAGTTGTTACTTTCTCTATATCTCTTTCTCTATATCCCTGCTGTTACCTGGACACTGTGACAGTTCTGTTCGTGAGTTAGGTTTTTGAGCTTTGGTTGCTTTTTTTTGGATACAGACCATTTCTGTGGAGTCCTGGGATGAGCAGTTTGCGTTATATTTCCATGTTGAAGGTGCTGGCACAGTTTCCACAGAAGTTACTGGAAGAGAGGAGAGAGAACATCTTATGGGTACCAAGTTCCCTTGCAATTCTGTTCTCAGAACTGGACTTAGGAGCAGCATGAAACACATGCATATCATTCCCTAAGGGCACCTGATCCATTCACTTGTCAGCAAAGCCACGCCATGCCAGTTCTAAGCAAGTTGTAACTGGAGGCATGGAGAAAACCACACTGCATTCTTCACTGTTGCAGACAATAAGGTCCATTCTGGTTCCTACTGACCTTTGTTGAAGAGATGTCCTGCTAGCTGACAACTTCAGATGCTGCTCAGTAACACAACCGAATGCTGAAGCAGTAGAAGAAGCATAATGCTCCTGGTTCCAGCTCATTTATGGTTGGCACTGCTTTTTTCTTCAGATTGTGATTGCTTCCAGTCCTGGTTTGAGTTTCTAGGAGTTGCTGCATCAGAAATGGTTGTTCAGGGAAAGAAAGGTCAGAAGCCTGAAATTTATCTACCGCTGCTTGGCAGAGGTGGCATATCCATCATGTAGGTCTAGATGGGTATGCAATTGCAGAGCTGAACTTGCATCTTTGAGCTTTGGGCAGTGCCCAGCAGCTCTGTATCTTTAGGAGTTGTAGCAATAGAAATTGCAACTCTCTTACAGAATTATGTGTAGACAAATCCCGACTTTGCCAAACTTTTGATATAAGTAAATGATGTATGGACAAACAGCAGAGATGACAGTGCAATCAGCACTTTTCTGCCTCAGTAGCTCCTCTTAAACCTCCCATCCCCTCACAATATGTTCCTCACTAGCTGCTTCTCTCAGTCCTGATCTGCTCACTCTTTGTTAGCACCAAAATACTGCCCAGCTTTAAAACACTGATACAAAGGGCCAAAAATATAAATGTCTAAAGACTGAGGCGCTAGAGGATCTAAGACCTAGAGGCTGCAGAAGTGCTAATGTCCCACACCTAACTAGGGGCTCAGGGACAGAGTTGAAAACCCAAATGCAACTGTTCAGGCTCTCTCTCCTAGTGGGAGATAGGGACACTAGTTGAAGTTGTGCACTAAGTATTTTGTAAAATCTGGGCTATGCCTCACTGTTTGGATGATCTGAAAATTTAAATCCCATTGATTCTGAGTGGTGGAGGATATCATGTGTCACTTGTGTGTTGTGGGAAATGGGTCCTGTAAGGTATCGGTTTCAGGAACCCATTTCTGAAAATCTTGAGCTGGAGTTCTTTAAAGTTGTTCTTTGGGCACAGCTCAGACCACAGCTTGAGCAACGTTTAACATAAAGCAGACCTTTAAGTGATTTTTATAAGCTAAGAGTTTTAGATATCAGCTATTACATTGTTCAGTTATTTCAAGAAGAACAGCAAATTGCTGTGCTTTTTTCCTGTTTTTTTTTTGTTGTTTTACTTTTGGGGTTTTTTTCAGCAGTTTGTTCCCTCTGCCTTCATTGCCCAAATGTAACTGGGAGCAGAAATTCCCAGGTTAAAGCCTATGACATATATGAACCCCTTATGATTTGATTCTTGTTTTCCTCTGTTAAGCCCACATAACGGGAGCTGGCTGCTTATCATTGAGTAAGATCATTGAATGATTTAATGGGGAGTTAAATGAAAAGTAAGAGTTTTCATACTGGTGTGATGCAAATCCTGTGTCCAATTAAAGCCTCAAAGCATTTTTTAAAAGCTGTATAAAAGGTGAATCATTTCTGTAAACAGCCCTTAAAGTGAAAATCCAACACCTTTGCTGTGGGAGAAGTAATACGACCTCAAATACCTTTGCAAACAAAGAGTCCCTTGCCTTCTGCAAGCTGCTCTCTTTTTCAGCAGCTCAGCATGGGGTGCCAGAAAAATCATTAACGGGCCCATCTTGCACTTCTGGCTTTTCCACACCTGCGTATCACGATCCCTGCTGTAACTTTATGGACCGTGAGGAGGCAGGTTTGACGCCGTGAAACACAGGCTCAGCTAACAGCTGCAGGATGGGCAGAAAGCCAGACAGTAAAATGTAAAGAGGAGGAAGGAGAGGGATCACCTTTGAAGTTTACAAAAAAAAGCATGACTTTGACCACTTCCTTTTTTAATTAGCTGTCTCAGGTACATTGAGCCTCCCGATTGAATGGAAACTTGTGGGGATTTGTTGGAAATGCTGAAGGTAGTACTTTAAGTGTTTCATCCGTATGTGACTATTATTATTTTAAACTTTTGTTGTTGGTGGTTTGGTTTGTTTTTTGGTTGTTGATTTTTTTTGTGTCTGTATTTTTTTGTTTGTTTGTGGCTTTTCTTGTTGTTTTGCTTTGTTTTGTTTTGTTTTTTAACATCCTAGCATGATGTCAGGGAGAAGAGCGTATTCCATTTGGAAACACCTGAACTACAGCTAAAAACCTGTATCTTGCAAGTGTGAAAAACAACATTAATGCAGTGTTGAAAGTTAGGATTTTGATCCCACTCTAGCCAGGAAATTCATGATTACCATTCCCATAGCAACCAGGACACACCTCCAGGGTACATAGGTAGAATTTTTTTTTATACATGTACATAGTGTTAACTTTTGGTCCATATTCACGCTAGCACCAGGAGATTGCTTTTGATTTGCTTTACTGTAGAGAAAAGCCGAATTGTAGGGGTCGTGTACACGAATTGTAGTCACTGCAGGATTCAAACTTCCCTGTGCCCTCAAGAAGCCAAAAGTTTGTTTTGCACTAGTATGTTCCTTGTACTCTGAATGCACATTAAAGTATGTTCAGGGAGAAAATACAAACTACAGTTTTGACCCATGTAGGAACTACATGCATTTAATTTAAAAGACTGTAAATCAAGAGTAAGTATATTGATGTTAATAGTCTATGTTCGGGTCAGATCCTTATACATGGGAGTGTTTTTTCTGAGATGTACTTTTATGACTGAAAAGGCTTAAAAGACCTACACATGCTTTAAAGACAATGAAATCTATTTGTGCCCACAGAGGGATGTATAATTGTTGATATTAAAGCAAGTATTTCTTGTAGGGGGAATTCAAATTATTTGCATATTCTTGCCTATGTAATGGTAGTGATACTTCACAGTAGGTGTGAACACCTAAACACTCAAAACATTTTCCGTTTCTTCTGCTGCAAGTTTGGCAAAGGACATTCTCCAAATGGAAGAGTGCAACTGGAAAGAAAAAAGGAAACCTCACATATTTTGAAGTGCTAAAGATGTTCTAAGAAAGCAGATGCAAAATATGCCCTAACATATAATTTTAATAAAAAATATAATACACTAATAATTCAGAACTTAATGAGCTATCTACCAGGCTGAGAATTTCTGAGGCGTCTAAAGGATAATACAGTCAAATCCTGAATACATTCAGCAGGTATTGCTCATGCCTGGGAAAATTAACTTGGGAATTTATTGGAGATGCAAAAAATCCTTCAGATCTTCAGAGGGAAGAATCAACAAAATGATCTGCTGTCCTGCCGCAAAGTGCAGTGTGATCTCACAGTAAAGTCCAAGGGTGCAATATCAATGACATAAAACTTCATTGTGATTCATAACTCCAATAGACCCGAGTCTGTTCTCTGCTTGGAAGATAAAAAAGAAAGAAAAAGTAACATTGGATATTAGTTATTTGAATCTAGGTAGAAATGTTTCAGCTTTATACAGGAGTTGAATCTGGTCCAGTGCGTTTTAAAAGATTCAAAAAAGGGCAAAAGGGGGCACCATACTGTTTTGTGTTGTACATAGCTGGTTTGTATAATTTCAAAAATATTTTGGAGTAAGTTTTTTCTTGTGATGTTTTTCATACAATGTTTTGAAAGAAAAAATTAAAAAGAATGTTTTAATTCATGTTTATAAATTGTAGTTGAAATACATAAATTAATACATCATAGGTAAACAAAAATACTTATGTAAATTAGATTTAGCTATTATTTTATTTTGACGGAAGCTATTTTTAATACTCTAGTATATACTGTAGTATAATAAAGCTGCCTGTCATTCCATGGTGTTTGTTTTTCTGTCTCTGGATGTAAGAAATAACAGAAAAGCATAGAAGAGAGCATGCAGACAGATGATTCCCTCTGCGTGATACTTCTCCCAATATAGGAGTGTTTTACTTTTTAAGATCAGGTACTGTAGATATAATTCATGGGGCTTTCAGAAGTAATTTCTATAGACTTAAAACTTAGTACTTGTTCTCTTTACTTAGTTAAGCATAAGACAAAAGTTGTTTCCTGATATCCTATTACAATCAAATATTATGAATGCATAACAGCTTTTTGTAGAGGGTGGTAGAATATAGGTCAATCCATAGCCTAGCTCATAGGTGTTTTTTTTTTTTTATTTTTATGAAAACCTGTGCATTTTTTGAAGGGATGAGGATCTTGGAAAATTATATTAACTGTAAATTTTTTAGGCTTACTAGGTTATTGGAACAGTAGAACTGTGGAAGGTTCTTTTCTTCTAAAGAAAAAATAATCTAATCCACTCCCCTGCCCATCACAGCCTCAGATAATATCCCCTCATCATTGACAGGTATTTAGCTAACTTTTTCTCAGGGACCTGCTCTCCCTATCCAACTTGGTCCAGAGCTTCCCTCTCCTTACCATGTGTTTCTCAACCTGGAACCTTAACCTTCTTCCTGCAACTTAAGACTGTTCCTCTTTTGCATTTTTTTCCTCCATGTAATAACTAATAAATAGAAAAAACTGTAATTTCCTTTCCACGGGTTTGGAGACCATGGTGTCTGCAGTCTATTTAAGCTAACACCATTTCAATTAATGGCATTTCCTGGACCTTTTGTCATCGTCATTGTTCTCTTCAGCTGTTCTGTGTCCTTCTTGAAGCGCCTCATGCACAACTAGATGCAGTACTTCCCTTGAAGCTGTAATGCAGCATATAATTGAATTATTATGTTTTCTGATTTCCATGCTGGACTTATGCTTATAGTTCCTCTTGCAGTGTTTGGGTTTGCTGAGCTTGCAATCCTCGGTAGCCCCTCAGCTTTCATCTCTACAGAGCTTGCTCTCTAACCAGCTGTCTGTCTTCATGTAGTGGATGATTCTTGCCTGTGTGCACTGTCTTGCATTTGTCTGTGCTGGATAGCCTGCCGCTGCCTCAGACCATACTTCTGATTTGTCAAAATCACTTTGCATTCTCAACCCAGGTTCCTGGTAGTCTCTTTGCACTTCGTCACATCCACAGGTTTAATAAATGCATCCACTGCTCTCTCATCCAGGTCACTGCATGTTGTTCCATGGACTCTAAGATTAATACAGGAGGAATATAAATATAGTTTTTCAAAAGGATTCAAGCCATGTCTAGTGGTTCCAATAGCTGTCCTCAGAATATTAATTCAGGAGCCTCAATGATGAAGTGTAGGGGTGTACAAGGACTTATGGCCTAGAAAAAATGGAGTTAGGAAGTAATAGGATAAATAGCAACAAGATATATCTTCCTAATAGAAATACAGCCCCACTTCCTAATAATGTAGCAGCATGTCTAGTGACAGAACGAGGCATTGAATTGGAGATAGCAGAAATAATTCTTCTGTTGGGGCTAGGCTCGCTTTTTCCCATGTGCCCTTGTTCCAGGTGGTTTATGAATGTCACCCTGCCTTTTTACACTGCATTAGAGATTGGATGAAGGCCATGTTGCCCTCACCAGCTGACTGCCTTTTTTGTACTGAGATGAAGGAGAATCTCTGTAAGCCACTCCCAGGTGAACCATAACTGAAGTTGTGACTCATTTTCTGCTCTCAGGAAAGCAGAACAGAGTTCTGTAATGTCTGAACCAGAGAGCTTGCTTTTCATAAGGAGTCCCAGAAATACATTTACTATTCTTTTGGTACCTTGCACCCCTAGCAACATAGGGGTCACTAAGTTCCACAAGTTAAGGAGAGCAGGTTGTACTGGGTTTGGGGACTGTCCAGGAATTTCAGCAAGTGGTGGAGATATGGGGGGAAGGGGGGAGGCATTTTCCTTCACATCAGCAATGAATGAGTGCTGTAGCAGACTGTAAGCCACCCTGCTGTTTCTTGGTGTGATGCTTTGAATGATCCTTCACACGGGTTTTTCTTCCTTTTAAAATTTGAACTGTTGTCAAATTCTTTCTTAAGGTATGGTGAGGTCTCATTGGAAGAAGGTGGAGTATTGCACACTGAAACACGGTTGCTAGTCTGCCATCCCCATTTATCCTGTTGAGCTCACTTTTTGCTATTTTTGTTTTATACTAAACCTGAATGCTGGATTATGTCCTACAGTTGCAGCTTTCTAGGTCCTCTGAATTGCAGAAAAGACCTGAAGAGCTGCTCCAAACTGGGCAGGAGGTAAGTTCTCCCAGCAAATCTCCACCGAATCTCCCTGCTACCCATGCTTTCTCCGCATTCCCTCCGGTCCCTCCCCCCACCCCGGACAAAAACAAGGTTTATTGGAACTCTTGTAATTGTATCTGTCTGGGAGAACAACCAAGGTGTCAAAGTATCAAAGTGAAATTCAGAAAAGTCAAGAGCAAGTAGAGATTTGAAGGGGCAAAAGGGAAGTAGGAAAAAAACAATGCTGGTCTTTATCATGATAATAGTAATGAAGCCAAGCTGGAAAAGCCCAGACAATGGGCTGAGTTACTGTACTATAAACTGCTTCCTGCCACTGGGCTTCACAAGGCAACTTGACCCAGCTGATTAGGGAACCACGGGGCCAAACTCTGGTGGTTTCTGACCCTTGGGGATGCTTGCCAAGCCTTGGGACTTCTCTCATTTGGGCAATTCTGGTTCTCACTCCTGACAAGTGAAAGAGCAAGAAAGACTAGAGCAGAAAACCAGAGGAGCAAACTGATTACTGTGGATGGGTGGGGGGAGCATTTGGGTGGGCAAAATACCATTTCTTCCGCTGGAGAGCCTCGCTGTGCGTTTGTCCTCACTCACAAACTGTCTGGTGTCTGTGCCAGCTGGACCCATCAGCAACCTGTAGGAGGTAGCACTCAGATTTCTCTTGCTGGCCTCCTCTATCCAACTCTAGGAGCTGATTTTGTGCTTGGGAGCGGGCTGGAGATGGGTGTGAGCACTGACCCAGAAGCCGTCAGTGGAAAAGGATATCTCAGCTCAGGCTCCAGCAGCACAGGAGACTCCTTTTCTGTGAAGCTGCCCTGGAAGCTCCCTGCCTCTGTGCATGCATATTCCCCCAGGGCCTCTAGCCCTTCGGGGATGCAATCAGGCTTCTAATCAATTAGGCAAATTGACTTGCAGGGGTGAGCTATTTCCTATTCATGGCAACAAGCCTGGGTTACATTAACTCCACATTTTCCAAGAGCCCTGATCCTCCCCACTTTGGTGTTTTTTCCAATGCTGGAAGGACAAAATTATGAAAAAGCAAAGGAGCTTCTAGTAACAGTGGACATGCTCTCTCACTGCCAAAAGCAAAATGATTTTGGTGGCTTTTTAAAAAAGAAAAAGTGTTAATTTGGATTCAAAGGTGAAGGGACATATATTCCAGTAAGTAGATATGAGAGCATTTGCTCTTTAAATCCCAGTCATCCAAAGACACAGTGCACATGAGGAGTCTCAAAATTATTCACAGAACTAGTGCTGTATGTATTTAAATCTGTAGGTGCTACAAGCAGTTATGACATGCCACTTACAAAATACAACTTTAAAAGTCCTGAGGACAGAAGTTCCAAATGAAAGTTAAGCTGCACTTTCCCTCTTTGTTCTTCTTCATAGTGGGGATTTATTTTTACCAGGCTCTTCAAGGTTTTCGGCATAAACAAGTTACTGAAGTCCCAAAGACTCCACGTAGGTCCAGGCATATTGGAGGGTCAGGGGCATAGGATGTCACATCTCTTTGTCTTAAACATTATTTTAGATATGCCAGCCTATTAGTTTCACAGATTGTTTACAAAGATGACATCAGGCTACTCTATTGTGTCTCACATCTTTTGCTGTTTCAAGAGTTTTATTCAGTATAACTTCTTGGCTAACATTACATATGGGTCAGAAAAGCCAGCCCAGACAGCACTGTAATCAGTTGCCCCCAGTGTGTAGCTGAGCAGCCCACCAACCATATGTTCCTGCACTTATTTCTGTACAGTCCTACCAGTTGCATTAGTCTCACTCTAGTGGAAGACAGAATGCTGAAGGTGTTGTATAATGAGTGACCCACACCAGTAATTTGTATATTAAAAGTTGATCCTACATTAACAATGCTTACTGAAGTCTTCTGAAGCCCAGCTCCAGAGTCTTAGTTTACAGTTGGTCCTCAAATCACTCAAGAACTTTAGAGGTCTGATAACTCTCATTAGAAATAAAATACCTTGTTAATTTTTTTTACCAGATTTGCTTCCTTCAGGATGCAAGAAAGCTGCTGAATTCATGTAGAAAAGCAAAATTAAGAACTCTGTGAATTTGCCAGCACACATATAAAAATTAAAGATTGCTGTCACTCACTAAGAGTCACTACTCAAAGTCATTAAAGGCAGTTTATCTATTCATTGCAACTTACAAACTGAACATTACATGTGTAAGAGTGACACAGTCACACAGCGAAATCATGAAAGGCAGAGAGTGTTAGTGACGAGTCATTGCTGGACCAGTCAGCAGAATAGGGGAAGTTAAAAACTGTATGTTTTCATATACATAATATAAAAATCATAAAGAATATTAAATCTCTCTCTACAATTATTTCAATATGGCAGAAAACCAATTTAACCATAGAAGAGGTTTATGTTGAATTTATTTTTTTTTTAATTATTGATTTATGAGTGTAATTCAAGGCTTTATCAAATTAATTAAGTGAATAGGAATTTCAGGAGGTCATTAAAGTGTTATACAGGATTATAAAGACAATGTTTATCCCCTAGTTGATCCAATATGAAAATTCCTTTAAGTAAGCTCACAGTTTATAATAATGTTTATAAAAATGACGGTTTATAATAATCACACTTTCTGCTATTTATTTTTTTTTTACCTACAGTACAGAACCTCTAAAAGGAGTAAGAAATATTTCCAACATGAAAGACACCTTTTTTACTTGCATCATATGTATCATCTTGCCTTTCTTGATATGGCATCATCCAGGAGGTCAGTTACTGTCATTATATATGAAGATACTTAATTTTATCTTATATGAACACATTCTCAGGTCTTCTGAGTTTTATCTAAGATATGCTTCCATGTTAACCATGTGCTCAAAAAACGAAAGAGACCAGCCAGTAGGTACCTGAAAAGCTGATTAAAGCTTCAGATTTATTTCCCCACATATAACACCAAATTTTAGCAAAGCAAGGTTATAAATTTGCTGTGTTTCATGCTCTGTGTTGCATGAATGAATACATTTCTGTTGGACCAAAAGGTCTTAGAGACAGAGGACCAGATCAATACTTAAAGAAAATCCCAGTTGCCTTAAGACCAGATCAGTACATTCTCATTTGAAAGTAATTTTTCAACTATCAGAGCAATAAAATAGAAATCTTGATTTAGGAATGTGAACTGGAGGATCAGAATGGCAGCTTGCATTTATTGTTGTTAAAAAGAGGTCCTCTCCTCATGGAACCCCAATCTTGTTTAGGAAGCTGATGGACCTCCTTGCAAACATCTTGCTCAAGTTTCTCAGAAACACTGAGGAATAAAAATAGCTCTCCTGACTGTAATATTATTGCCTTAAGATGGTCAGCAGCCTTAGTGTTTTGATGGTCCCTCATGCTTGTTCATGTTTTTCTCAAGGACAAAGTCACAGTGAGGCTCCATCTTGGATATGAAGCCAAGTTATTTAAAATTTAGACTTCATCAACCTATTCTTCCCTCTGCAAGAGAACTGTTTCCATACTTGAGCTCTGATGAAGGACTTGCTTTTCTGACAAAAGACACTCAGTCATCCACAAAAGCAGCAGATTTTTTGTGATATTGAGGGAGAACCACTGCAGACGAGAGGTGCAATTTTTCAGGGTAGCTCCACAGTTAGGTCCCAGGCAGGCTGTGTTGCATACAGGATGGTGATTCAGCAGTAGTGATAATATCTGCTATATATTCAGAGACTGATGAACTTCATTGCTTTCTTCCAAATATGTTTCTCTATTTGGTGCTACTTGGAGCAGGAGGCTGGAGCAAAACAACCAGTTTGCAGCTGTTGAAAAAGCATACAGCGTCCACAATCTGGTTAGTAATCAAATGGTCCCAGCTTGCTTTTCTGCTTTGATTTTTTTTTTTTTTTTTTTTTTTTAAATGAAGAGCTTGGAGGGCAAAGGAAGGACTAAAGTACCTTTCTAGGGCATTGCTATAGGGGGAGTGTGGTTTTAAACTAAAATGAGTTGCTTTGTAGTGAAAGCTTGTAGCAGATATATGGGTGGAGGTACCAGAGGCAGCAGTTGGCGTATGGAAACCTTTGAAACCACTTTGGAGTTTGATGTAACTGGTGTAAGGTTGAGTTCAGGAATGAGGTAGCAGAAATCTGGTAATATGGAACGGAAGTTTGTGGGCAGACAAGGACTGCAGGCTGAATGTCCTCCAGCACTTGTTCTTGTGAGAGCTAAAACTTACTAAAATTTTTATTTTAAAGATTTTTTTGAAAAATTGTGCTTCTGGTAGAGTCAGTGGTAAATCTGTCCAGAAAACTAGAGGGGCAGGAGTTCACAGCTTCTGTTTTCAACCTCTCCCTGTTCTGCATGAATTTTAATTAGAATTGAGTTAGCCATGAATCTCACCCACTATGCTAACTGGCAGAAATACACTTCCTTATTCAGTCCAAAATTCATTCTAAAATTATTATTGAGACTCGAAAGTGGTGAATAGTTCTAGTAACTAATAGATGTTATCCAAAGCTTGAGATAAAGATGCATTAAGTTCTGAGCATGTTACTGCTTGTTACCGTATTTGTTGCCTTTTAACTCTGTGCAGTATTCTGCTGTGAGGATGCAGTTACTTTTTGTTACTCAAAACAATTTTTTGTTTCTTCTATCCCAAGGTGAATTATTTATTTCCAAGAGAACACAAATCACCAGGTGCCACTGAGAAAGAGATGGAGGAAAACACCTTTCCTGTTTTGGCTGGAAAGAAGCAGCAGGGACAGCACTGCGAGAGATCTTCCAAAGCATACAAAGTTTTTGATGAATTGAGGAATGAAAATAATGGAGTCACAGAAACGTGAGTGCATTTTCTCCGCATAATGATTTGAATAAGCATATTTCCTAGATCACAGCTATTCTTGCAGGAAACCCTATCTAAAGTTTATTTCTAAGGGAATAAGAGTAGTTACTGTGAGTAAAATACCTATATTCTCTCGTTCTCTGATTGAAAGCAGAAACCTGATTTATAATAAACAATAAGGACTCCAATGCCTTTTTCCATTTGTAACTGTGATTCAGAGCAATGCAGTTCTTAAAGTAATCACACATTCAAATACAAGTAGGTGTGAGCTTTCAAATATACTGAAAGTGAATATTCAGAACATCACATCCTGGTGTTTGCTTCTGATGTTAAGAAAAACCTGCTGTGCAGACCAGGATGCATGTTTTGAAAAGTCTATAACTGTTATTTTGAAGCCAGATTTCTTCAAACAGAGCAAGGCACATATTTACCTTCCAGGGATTTGTGCCATTTGTGCCAACTTTGGTACCCTTAAAAGAAACTGATTTTCAGTTTTCTTGAATGCAAAAATGCATGCTAATACAGTTTTCACAGCTCATTTTTAGATAAATTTATTTATGTGTTCTGGAGTACTGTTTTACTAGTTTTATTTTCAGCCGTGGTGGAAAAGTTTTGATATTGTACTACCAAAGAAGAGATGTTCTAAATAAATGGAGACAGAAATGAATTTATTATAATAGAAAATTTATATCTAATATAATTATTTTACAAACACAGCTCTATGCTGTAGACATTTAAATTAGGTCTATTAAATTAATTGTTTATAGTAAGCGTTTTCAGGGGAGATTTTGATGTATCTTGCAGTCCAGAGCATCGGAAATCCAGTGCCAGTGCTTTAGCCCCACAAGAAATGAACTCTGTGCCTCTGACTTTTCAAGAGGTGGCTTTGAAGCATCCAGTGCTGGTATGTTGGTCCTCATTTATTCTGCATCATCATGTTCAGTTCTGTAAGTCTGTTGCACCGAGTTTGGAGGCTTTGTTCAATTGAAGAGAGATTTGGATTTGACTTTGCACTCAGGTCTGAATGCAGCAACGCACAGAGGCTCCAAATCTACTGTCTGCGTATAGGCATGCACATATTGGTAATAATATCTTTTCCCTAAAAGATAGCATTAGGATCTTTAAAAGTACAGGTTTTAGGGATCTGGTTAGAATTAGATCTGGTAAAGAATGAGAATACATGAATTTTTTGAAACATTTTCTCCTTCCTTAAAAAAAAAAAGTGAAATATTTTGATTTCCCCTAAAGAGGAAATCTCAAGACTCCCTCTGGCAATAGGAAACCTGCGTTTTTACTTGAAAACCCAAACAACTTCCTCAACTGAAACAGTGATATTATTGGCTCAGATTGTGTTATTTAGGCCAGCTGGGTCAGCTCAGTGTTAACCTGTGTTCTTACTATGCTCTTCTGACTCATAGGGGCTGTAACTCACATGAAGAGAGAAGCACAGGCTACCTCTGCCAATCTCCCACATCAAACCAGGCTCCTCTGCTGCACTCACTCATGAAATGCATGTAGGAGATGCAGTCCAGTCAAGGGAGCCCATGCGGAAATAAGCCACCGTGCTTATATGAGATCTGACTCAAAGGCAGCCAGGTGTTGTACTTGGCTCCAAACATTTAGACTGGTTTAGCAAACAGTAGTACTGGGACTCAGATTGGGTTTACAACCAGATTATTTTTTTAATCCATTTTTCCAGTTCAAATTATACATATTCAAATTATACACATTCTGTGAGAATGCTTACTTCTGCAAATACTGCATTTTTCTCCCTCCCTAAGTAAGTAGCAAAATACTAAAGTATTTTTTAAAGAAGCTAATATAACTGTGATGGTGATAAATCTCTTATTCAGGACTGATACTGTTAATGTATATGGCTTGGTTCAATACAACGATGAACTTTTGTTTGTTTTTTAACTTTAGGAAGCTAAATCAAGACTCACTCGCTGGACTAATCCTTCAGATAAAGAAGAAATCTAAATTGGAAAAGCATAATTAAAATGTAGAAGCTAGATATTGCCTTTTTATAATTTCTCAAAAAGCTACATCAGGTATAAACTAGATATAAAGTCTTGGAAGTCTTAGTATTAATGATCATCCTGGCCGTGCATGAAGATAAGAATTTTTGCTGCCCTTTTATCTTCTTCTTCTGCAACAATTCTGCAAAGTAATTTTTCAGACTGATTGGTATCACTGCAACTGAAAACTCATGCTGGTATCATGAAACATGAATTTTTCAGTTTGAGGTAATGTACTTACAGTACCGAAAATCATAAAACCAGAGATTTTTTTGATGTTGGATACAAATGTTTTCCTGTGTAAGATATTCCACGTACCAGTACATACAAGCAACAAAACTGGATATAAATCAATAAATTAAGCTCCTCAGGAAACAGAATAATAAGTATATTTTAATTCAGAAATCTGTTCATATTTTTGTTATGTTGAAGAAAACTGTTTTCATTTTCATTTTATGAAAGTCTTTGTACTTTACATACGAGTGGGCTGTCTTGCACTCTCTCAATGACTGTTTATAGAAGTAAACCGACCAGACTCCTTTAGCAGAGACAAGACGCTCAGCTGTATGAGAGAACACAACTCTTGCAATGGGAGAGTTGAGAACACTTAAAAGAATCTAAAAAGGTCAGTGGAGAAGAAAAAACCTCTTACAGATGGACCACAATAACTATTTAAAAGTAGAAATGTTGACTGAGAGCTAGGAGTTTCAAAAAACCAGATAGTAATAATTTATGATGGAGAAGGAAATATGTAAACCTCAGAAAGGTGCATACAGATAAGACCCCCAAATTTTGATACCCACGATAATTGGTTTCCTCACTCTCTAGAACATAAAATGGATAGTCAAATCGTTTTTTTCTGGCACAGCTGGAAATTACAAGGCAAATTTAGCCAGGTACATAAAGTGCCCTCCTGGTCCCTGAGAACTGACAGGCCAACTCTCAGTTTGTTTAAACAGGGATGAGGTCAAAGTGCCAGCAACTGCCCCCCCAGCTGTTGGAAGGAAAGCCCTACAGCAGACCTATTACAAGACCATGTATTAGTGGCCACCGCTAAGTAAGCAAACCTTGGGAGGATATTTATCACGCTGCAACCACGCAGAAGAGATTGAGTTTAAGGCTTGAAGAGCCTGGTTACGAGCAGGGCCAGAGATGCATATGTATGGGCAGTGTAACTTCATTGCAGAAAAAGGTACCCAGAGAACAAGTTCATTTCTTACTTCCAGAAACAGCTGCTGGGTTCGTGTATCTTGCACAGAACACAGCCAGCATGTCCTAAAACAGAAGCAACTGAAATGGGAAAGGTGAAGGCAGAGATGACACTTTACAAAACAACAAAACTAGACTGGCCAGCCTGCTTTGTAAGAGCACAGCTATTCTGATAAACAATTCACATTCACAGGAACTATCTTCCTGAAGTTGATAGTGTTCTCTTTTGAGCCATTTTTCAGGGTTTATCAATAAATTGATATTTAATCCAATTTTATAACTGAAAATTCAGAGTTTAACCCCATTCCCACCAAGATAAATAGCTTCATTTCCAACTACCAGTTTCAGAGTTCCAAGTACAGCAGATAAGGAACTGGAAAAATAAAAAAATATTAATCCATGACCAGTTTGCTAGACTTCACTCATATCTTAAAATAAATTTTAAAAAGAAGCAACAGTTTTAGCAAATAAAGGTGTCCTGTTTCTTTGCCTTCTACTAGAGGCAACAAACTGGGGGATAAAAACACTATTTACAACAGACATGCAAGCTTGCAAAAGGGATTAGTAAAGACACATTTTGTTGAAGTCACCTAAAATCCAGAACAAAGGTTGTAAGATTTTTAAATGGTATATTTCTGCACTTAACTGCTAATAAAAGTGGCTACTAATTGTTAGGCCCAAGAGTTATATGGGAGGGACCATTAACATGTTGTTCTGTTTTTGAAGTATCTGTCTGCATTAACATAGGGCATTGTAGTGCAGATTACATTGAAATGCTGACGACTCGGCTGTAATATTGCTAGGAGGAAAGCATTCAGTCCTACAGTGAAGAATTGATATTAGTCAACTTAGAAAAGGTAAGTACTGCTCTGTTTTTGATACTTTAGATGGTCTGCTTGATGACTGAAGATATATATTAATTTCCCATGAAGATCTGGCATTTCTGCTTTCCACAAATAAATCGTTTCAACTGAGAGTTTTTAACCTAAAACAAAGCGGTTACGTATACAAACACTACAAAAGCTTTCACATTAATGCCAGCTTCTTCCTGCTAAATCTCTCATACCCCAGGAGAAGTGGAGCAGGATACATCACAAATTTAACTTTTAGATTTAAAGGAAACTCAAATCACTGTGGTTCAGGTTCGTTTTCTTTGCAGCAGTCAGCTTCATCTAAGAGAAACCAGTACTTCTGAGCTGCTAAAAATACATACATTTAGATCCATGTGTCGAGATCAATGAGGTCAATATCTGTAGCCTTGCCATATTAGATTTCAGCTTTACAGTTTCATATCTGATTGGTTTTGTCCAAAGTGAATTAAATGCCAAAAGAAGAAAGGAAGAAAAAAAAAAGAGGAGATGTTAACTGTCACAACCAGAGCAAAGGAATTATGTGTCTTGGCACATGCTAATCACTTCCTTCTGTGTGTTTAGGTTTGCCCTTTTGTGGGTGCAGACAGAGTGGGTAGGAATAACGAATTTCTTCTAACCCAACAGCTATATTTCTTCCATCTTCTCTCCTTCCCCTTTGTTCTCTCCTCCAAACAAAGAAGCTTCTCCTACCAGACTTCTCCTCGGCTTACCAGACCTGTCTCCTTTCTGCTCCCATTCCCCCCACAGCCCCTTCCCCCACTGTCTTGCCCGACTCCTGCCAGTTCCCACTGGTTTTCCATCCTCCCTCCCAGCACTTCTGGCTCTTTGTTCCCACAGCACTATGGAGCTGTGCAGCAGGAGCCCAGCACGCTTTCCCCCCCCTCCTTTTTCTCAGAGGGGAGACCTGGAACATTTGAAGCCCCATTGACAGCAGAGAAAATGAGGAACCATCATATGCCTCAAGAAAATGCTATCATAAAATATAGCTAGGTTTTCCTTCACAAAGAAGTACAGAAGTGCCAAGGAAGACTGCATGCAACTTGGATGCAATTACGACAGACTGATGTTTAAGTCATTCATACAGAATTAAGACTTTTCTTCATAACACGTTTAACAACATTTTTAGAAGCACATTTATACCTGTGAAGGAAAGTGAAGAGAAATTAAGCTAAACAGCCAGTTTGGGTGGAAGTTGCCTCATAAGGTTTTGGGAAAGGTTTTACACAGAATTAATGAGTATATTTTCAAATCCATGTAAGGATGTCTAGGAGGGAACTAGCTGTACTGTACTAGAGTACAGAAAGGCCTCAGGTGTGTAGCATTAACCTGCTCATGTGGTGGTGGTCTGGATAAGAGAAGTACAGCCTCTTTAAGAGGTAAGAGAAGTACAGTCTCTTTAAAGAAGGAGGGAAAACACAACTATAGTTTTCCCAGCTTTGGAAGGGCATTTCCCAAATTTTTCATTAAAAATATAAAAAACAACTTTCATTACCACCATATTATGATTACAAGAATAACTGCCAAAACAAGTTTAAGCAACCAAGAAAAAATGTTTATAAAGTGATATGTCTTTCACCTTATTTAAGAAAGGTATGGTTGCAAATGAAGCACCTTTGCTTCCTGATCAAGTTCTACTAACAGTTTTGAAAATCCTGTCTGCTTCCAGTTTATGCTTAAGGTAATCACGATGTGTTTCTTATCACCAAGGAAATGGAACGAGCAACACTCAGACCAGTCCAGTAGTCAGTCCTCTTAGGTTGTGTGGCAGTGCTGAGGAAGCTGAAGGTGCCTACAAATTCATCATCCCTAATATCAAAGATGAAAAGAGTCAAGCATTGCTCTGCAGCACAGCACATAAATTACTTTATAGGGGAATTCTCATGTGTCCTGATGAGCCTATGAAAACTGGCAGGCACTAATAAGCAGCAAAATAATTTCTCTAGAAGTTCACTTCTGCTGCTTGTTTGCATACCTTTGTGGGACAGAAGAGAAATTTGCTATTATTTCCACCTGAATCCTCCTCCCACACATTGAAAACAATGAAATTCTACTTGAATTAGGACAACAGGAGAGGCAATTTAGAGGGGCCCTAAGGATTCAGTCTCTTAATCACAACTGTGACAAAGTACAGCTGTCATCCTTGCCGGCAATTCCCGAGCAATTTACAGTACACCAGTGTAACAGGAGACCTTGCACTGTGAAGAAAGCTGGCTAGATAGCTAGTTCTTCATCTTTGGATCCCCCTGCCCTTGCTGTATTACACAAATCCTAGCGATCAGCAGTTACTCTGCCATCCTGAAGCCATTCAGAAGCTACACTTTGACCCTGACGTTGTATCTAAAGTTATTCAGAAACCAGTGCAGACTTTGCTTTCTGAATAACCCATTTAATGAGGAGGGCATTTCAGTAGGACTGTGTGAATGCACACCAGCAGCCCCATTAGGCTGCAATAGGAGCTTAAGGGTTTTTATTATAGGGGCAACCTAAAATCACTCACTCCAGCTGAACCGCGCTTTGGGCTGCTCCCTAAAAGGGGATTCCTTCCTGAGTATAAGACAGAAATTAAATTGCTGAGCAGCTTTTCCCTGGAAGGTACTGGACCCCCCCTCCTCAGATCTAGGCTACTCCAAGTCTAGCAATTGTTTTGGTCTATTAAAAAAGAAATACATAATTAGGAACTTGGGAAAGAGCTGAGGAACTTCAGAGAGAAATGCCCAAAGCAAAGAAGACCTAAAGAAAGAGTTAGGGATTTTTTCTTTTAAGTCATTGCTGGGCTGATTTCCTGTGAAGCAATTGCTCAAATGTAAAAAGATTTTGTTGGATTGTCAATGGTAGGTTAAATAGAGTCAAATATAGGCATATTTTTTATTATCTGCACATAATTAAAGGTAATTTAAATTGTAAAGAGAAAGCACCTAATGTAAAGGCCAAGAAAATACCTCAAGGGTCAATCCTGTCTTCAAAAGATTGTGATGTTTCTAACAATTTCTTATTTGCTGGTATATCACTAAGCGCCAAACCCAAATCATTGTTTCAAATTAAGTTCTGAAACAAAACACATAGGAATTGCCAACCTCTGTTAAGCACCACAAAGAAAGCAAACTGTACATATTTTGGGGTGATTTTTGAAATACTGTAATTCTTATGACTCTCATAGGATGTATCTACTCTCTCTCAAATCATTCCCTGCTTTTTCATTACTACTGCAGTCTGCAAACTTTGGATATTTGAGTCTTAGCATCCTTCCCCTGAGATGCTTAAATAACTGGAAATTCTGTGAGACTGTTTTATACATTAATTGTCTAACATAGTGCTGCTGACCACAAAGGATGCTTACTGTAGTTATCCAACAAACAGTTCACCTATAGTCCCACTATTTCTCAACTTATATGTATATATACACTCAATTTACCTCATTACTAGATGCAACCACTTCATGGAGAGCTTTCAGAGACAGCTGTTTGAGAAAATTTACTAATACCTGTTGCTACAATTTTAAAAAAAGAACATTTAAAAAGCAAATGTAGCTAAACTTTTGGGGAATATCTACCTTTTTCTCCTTTTTTGATGGAGGTCCCTAAAAGGTATGTATAACAACAGTCCACTTACTTACATTCGTGACCTCAGGTTGAGAAGCTTCCCCTGGGAGGACTTGTAGTGTCACCTACTCATGATAGTGTGTCACACTGTTTAGGTGTTGAAGATGTTGACTGATAACACAGTTTGTGAGATACTGCTGTGTGCCTCTATGCTTAAGGACTGGGAAAAACAGAGTAAATAGTTAATACCAGTCTACTTGCAAAAGGACAGGTTGATCTACTGTACTGCAACAGCATAAACCAGAGAAACTGTATTAACTAACGAGTTATATCTCACTATCAGTGAGATACTGTTATATAGCTGCATATCATTTTTATACTTTTTTTTTTATACACACACAATACTTACAAGGTGTATATGTGATTTGATTTTCTGCAGAAGGATTTCTAAATCTGCTTTCTAACTGCTATTAGGGTAGTAATTGTTGCATTTAATTAATAATGTTATTGAAGCCAAACCCCTACTCTCCTTACAAATGTAAGACTAATTCCTGAACTCATGCAAGCATATATTCAGCTTCTCCATATCTTCATCCTCGTCCTCAAGAAGCCCTGCCAGGCAGCAAACCTTGTTACTCCAAATTCGACTCGGTCCAAGGTGTTACTGAAAACAACAATATGTGACTCACAAGAATCAACAGGCAAAAAAATAAGGTAAGCTATTTAAAACTTTCTCACAGGTTATTTCACTATTCTGACGCATGAAAATAAATATTTACCAACTATGAGCCAATGATTAGAAGTCAAGGAAAGAGGGTAAGAAACGTAATGGCACAAAGCAAACCAGGACATGGTACATTGATGTATCTAGGTTGGTCACATTCACCTTCGTTATGCTCCTATGGAAATGACTTAGAAATTATGGGTACTTAGTAATCATTCACAGTGAATTTTCAATGAGGAGAAACACTTGCTTAAAAGCTAAGTTGAGTTAGGAAAAAAATAAAATCATAGTATAGTCATCAATTTGTGGTCAGACGGATAATTGTGGGGAGTCTGTAATTTAAATCTGAAAATTACAGAGTCACGTCTTCAGATTTTGCTTGGTTTACTTGGCTGAGGTTCAGAATACAACCTCTTTCTTCAGTGAAAATGAAGCCTAAGCAGAAGAATAGAGTTTAGTATTCATGTGCTTCTTTCCTTAGACTAACAGAATGTATGTACAAAGCCAGGCAGGGGAACCATGAGAAGGAAAAGACCCCATTTCTCTCTACTGTACTGCAGTCATTCAGATGGCTGGCTACTGGTGAATGGTGATGAGAATCGACTCAGTCTCCAAGTTTGAACTGGAAGTCCACTGCAAGTGATGGTGGTATAAACCTGAAGCTCAATCTTAGGTAAAGACAGATTAAAAATCAAAATAAAAATATTCTGGGTTTATTTTTTAAAATATATAGCAAAGACTGTAGTCTAATCCAGACACTTTTGACAAGAGAAATACTTTTAAATGGCAGTAGCTGTTCTTGAAGCAAGACTCTTAAGCCATCTACTCTCACATTCTTTTAGGGTGAAAGCATTCCCAAAAAAGGATTCTGCATCTTGTTTTTTCTTTTTCTTTTTTTCTCTCTTTATGACCAGCTGGTGGGAAAAGGCAGAAGAAATACTGAAAAAGTGAAGCTTTGCAGTATGCAAAGTGTGACTACTGTATTTTAAAGTGTATTGCTAAGTGGGCATCCCTTTCCAGGACAGCATATTTCTGCTGACCGCCTTCTTATGCAAGATCTTCAGACAGTGCTCCATAAAAAGTTCAGCTTCCAGTAACCTGTAAAAAGAATCTTCCTTTCTTACAGGCTAGAGCTGTTAATTTATGTAGAACTAAGAAAGTAATTTCAAAACAGATATTAAATGGGCAAATGTTTTTCCTTTCCTGAAGTTTCCGTGGGTTTGTCATCTTGAAGGAGATTCTCACCATGACTTTTCAGCAACAGAAGGAATTCCCCTGGTGCTATGCACAAAGCTCTTCAACTACAAGTGCAAGGGACAATAGTGCCTTTTAGTCCACTTCAGGATTTCTACTTCGAAGCCTAGTAACAAAACACTGAAGTAAAAATAATTAAAATACTGGGGATCCAGTGTCAAAGTTTCTCAGTTGAGGCATCTCCAATATAGCCATTGAAAACACCCTCCTGTCCTTTACTCTTAGCATTCAGTGACTGTTCAGTATTTCTGTTCAAATGATATATTAGTTGGTCTAAAGCTGTTGAAACTTCACTTTCCATAGTTCAATACTAATTCAAGAAAGTCTTTGTGACTAAAGTCTTTATGATGAGCTAAACTGCGTAAACTTTCGTACTGCATGACGGTTTGATGTTGTCTGCTGATGTGCATTTCACAGGATAAAGAGGAAAGGATCAGAAGGGAGCCTAAAAGGAGAAGATAGTGTAGATGTCCACAATCAAGAAGGCTGAATATCATTTGAAAGTTTAGGGTGCATCTGGCACCCATTAGAGTATGAAATTAATGAGGGTGTTGGAGGGAAGTCTAAAAAATTCAATCGTTCATTGGTTGAATTTGAAAAAAACCCTATTGTATTACCCCCCAAGAAAAGCAGAACTCGTTTTTATTCTGCTTTTGTTCCAAACAACTGCTATGACTGCTTACAGAAATGTATTTTCCCAAACATTTTAATGTAATACTTCACCTTTTTCTTAATAATTTTATAATTAAATTTATCTTTAAAAAATGTAGATTAGAATAGCAAGAGTGCCTACATCTACAAATGGCATAGTTACAGTATAATCAAACTCTCTTGGCTTTCCTTCTTTATTTTGTATTGTAAACTAGAAGGATTTTGCTGGTTTATTTGTGTAGTATAATTAAAAGTAAGCTGTCTAATGTCTCTTGGTATTAAACTGAAACTATAGGTAGGGAAACAAACTGTTGTATTGCATGAACTTTACTGATTTTTGATATATGATTGAAAAATGTCTTGGGACCTTGTAGCAACCGAAACCCACTCCTGTAAATTATAAAGCCATCCCTACTAGTCAGTGTTCAGTTCTGCACTTGCCTGTACACTCAAGAAATTTCTGTAGTTTAAGAGGAAGCTGGAGAAAATCTGTTATTAACTGGAGCTGTAAGATGAAATCATAGGAAGGGTGGTAATACGCAGTTTTCATAGGGGTTAGAAGATGAAATTAAAGCCTTTTTCGTTCCTAATGTCACATACTGTGGCATGGAGAAGATTTTCTTCTGTTTCCATCATTCAGAGAGCTTTTGCAAGGTGATGTGAGCCATAAAGCCTGGAGAAGACAGCTGTCCCTCACCTCTACCTCTCATCACAGCTGGTTGATAGGAGGGAGAAATACTCATAATGCTTTCTGGGGCTTTTCTTCTTGCTGGCAGACAGACAGGATTCTGTGTATCTATGTCATTGTTTTCTTTAACTTTTAAGCTAAAAACTGTAACAAACCTCTGTGGCTAAATTTAGGCATGTGAATCCAAGTTAAGAACTTAATTTCTGCAATGGCTTTGTTCAGTGTGATTGAACCTAATGCAATTAGTTGGGTGAGTATAGCTGAGAATATGCATACCTGTCTGTGTCTTGGGGCAGGTGGGAGATGGAGGTTGTGGGGGCTGAACTATCCTCATTTTCAGAAGTTCTTGAGTTGGTAGGAATTGTGGGTACTTAGCACCACTGATTAACGGGTAACTTAGGTGTTTAA
This sequence comes from Limosa lapponica baueri, assembly GCA_002844005.1. Lineage (NCBI taxonomy): Eukaryota > Metazoa > Chordata > Aves > Charadriiformes > Scolopacidae > Limosa > Limosa lapponica. The sequence goes on along the minus strand of KZ506076.1, from coordinate 335,815 downwards.
CATTATGTACCCAGATATGTTGAGTTTTGAGTTGGTTTACTTCTTGAATTTGCATATAAGTGAGGAGAGGGTGGTGTTGGTAAGATGTGAGAGCACAGAGGAAGAGAACTGGTTTGAGGTTGCATATGAAGATATGTCTAGGAGGAGTAAGATGAAAGCTAAACAGAGTAAAATGTGTGCTGCATATGAGGAAAAAATCTTGCACTTGAGATACATTTGTCTATAAGAATGATTTCTGAGACAAGCAAAAGAAATTTTAGCATGCATGGACGTTGGAAAGGGATCTGGGTAAAAGGAGGTCTTTGCTGGACCCTGCAGAGAAATGGTTTCCATCTCCGCTTGATACTGTCTCGGAATATTTGGCATGAAACACGGTGATTTTGCTTGAAAATATATGGGGCAGCCAAAAGCCTGTAGCCACTCATGCCTTGCTGAGAGATCAGCTTCCATAAAACTGAGTTCCTTTAAAGAAGGTGCCATGTTGTCAGCACATCTGTCTTGAGAAAGGGAAGGAAGCACTGAAGGTGGAGGATTGCTGTTCATTAATTGCATCATATTGAGCTTCCAGGCAGACAAGTACTTGAGACAGCCAAAAGGTGGAGATTTTTAGGTTCCTCCCCCTGCTTTTCCTTCTCCTTCCCCCTTCCCAAAAGAATTGTTTTGTCAAAACCTGCCTGTGGCAAACCAAGGGGTTTTAAAGAAAAGTCAGGACCAAAGAATTTTGGAGACTTGCTTAATTGCAATCCAATCTTTTCTGGAAGGAAGACTTGTAATATATACGCTCTATCATGTTACATCTCTTCTTCACTGTTACTCAGGGTGCAAATCTGAAAAATTAAAAAAATATTAACAAAATGAAAATAGGGACACAAGTCATTACCCAGTCTTGCAAATGCAAGAAGTTTTCAACTTCCCGTTGTTGCTCTGAGAACAAAAATCGTAAGAATTATGGAGGCATTCCTATTTTAGGCACCTTAATCCTTGTATGGATTACTCATGGAAAAACTTCCTATACTTTCAACAGATTTTTTGCCCCAATTAAAAACTATAGAATTTAGCTGTTTAAGAACGTTTTTAGCATAAAAGTTTACTAATAAAATGAGTTTGTGGATTTTTCTAATTTCTTGATCAGAAGTGTATACCTGACTTATTAACTTAATATTGTTTCAGTTTTGCATATTATAATCTTGTATTTCCAGATGTAAAAGAAGGAGAAAACTTTTCAGAGGGCGAAGCTCAGTTCATCTTGAAGGCTACATTAAATGCATCACAGCAGTTGCTATTTGAATAGAAATATATTTACTACAAGTGTACACAATTTAATATGTGAGACAAGGCATCTGCTGAAGATGAAGTCTTGAATTAAACTCTATTTTCATCAAAGTTGCCAATGCTTTGGGACTTGAAGGTTATCTGGTGGGTTTTTTTTCCCTAAAGGAAGAAGGTAAAGCAGTTCTTTTTCTACTGCTCAGATTGACCCTGTCCTTGACATCTGGACAGACAGAATCAGGAGTGAGTTCCTGGGGATATCTGGCATCTGCCACAAGATTCTGAAAGTGAAATGCACTTTAAATTACAGACTTGGACAATACTGAAGATTTCCCTCTGGTTTCTTAAAGAAAACTTTTGCAAAGCCGGTGTTAAACACCAGTAACAAGCTGTCTACGGGATAGAATTGGAGAAGGCTTCAATTAGTGGTGTTTGTGGGATTTTTGCCAGTATAAACCAGCAATAAATATAACATGTCTGAGATTTCTTTTGATTGAACTGAAGATTAACAGCTTGTTTTAAAAAGCTGAAAAAGGCAAATCAATATTTTCAATGTGGCTGCAGGACTATTAATGTACTACATTAACAAAGATGCAAGTGGAAAGTCCATGATTGAAAGTAACCTGCCAGCATTAGTGAGCACAGTGGGTAGCATCAGCAGATTTCAGGCTTGAGAAGTTCTAAGGTATCAGAAAACTCTGAAAAAACCAGAAATGTAATTCAGAATTAAAATGCTTATATGATTTTTCTCTCATGTATCTGACATACTGATTGTGATACTCTCGTATACCACTGCAATAGGGTCAAAAGTTTCCAGTGCTCACTGGGAGAAAATTCCCATAGCATGGTGTGGAACAACATTAAGGACAAATGACAAAATACCTCTTGAAGTAGGAGCTATCAAATCTACTAATGCAGATAATGCAGATAGACATGATTGGGATCAATGTCTTTTTTTTTTGGTTTTTTTTTTTTTGTTCCCATAGAAGTTGGGCACACAGATTTGTAAAGAAAAGGTCAGGACAAGGCTTGAAAGTTCAGTGTTGCCTACACCCAGAATACTGATGTGAGCACGCTAGAGAGTTATCTTGGTACAAGCGTGTAGCACAACACTGACTATCACAAATTGTAAGCTCGTACTTGCTGAGAAGGGGACAAAGATGTTATCACTGAAGGACTTTGTACAACGAGCAGTTGTACAGAAACAACTAGCAAATTCCTAGCAATAAAAAAGCTGGGTAGCCCTGAATTCATATTCTGTCTGTTAGAGATCTGGGTGAATTAGCCTGTGATTCTACCATTAACTTTTAAAACAAATTATTTGCCTTCTTCAGTTGTCTTGCCGATACAGAGGAATGTACAAGCTCTTATGAGACGATGAGAGGAAGCTTGGTAAAGTTTTCTTAGGTCCAAGGGAGTAAAAAGGAATAGCTGTCCCAGCGAGATCCACTACTGTTAATTTGGTTGGTCTTACCTGAGAGTTTGATGTTAGGCTCTTGGAATCAGTGTCGAAAGTGAGAGACTTAGTGCACCACAATTATAAAAACTGTGCCTCTCTAGAGTGTTTGGAACTAGTTAACCACTAATTGAGGGCACCAGTGTTTAACATGAAAAGATAGCATGGATTTTCTAGGCAAGGGAGCTATAATTTTTCTTAGGAACCTGCAAGAATATTTATAACTCAGGAATGCAGTGAACATCTACTTATCTGTGCTAGACATAAAAAGTAGATTCACAGGAATGAGCAATTTTAATTAGTATAAAGGTCCAATGCAAGGTGGACAAGACAAACGTTTAAACTGGCTTATAAAAAATACAGCTGTAAGTCTTCATGCTTTGAGGAATACATGAGTCACTAGAACGACAAAGGCAATGCCTCTCTGACTGGAAACATTACAAAATAATCTGCATAATCAGGGATGAAGGATTACACCTTCCTATGTAATAACTAACCACTGTTAGACAGGACATCAAACTACACGGACCACTAGTCCTAGGTCACAGATGACATTTTCTTAGCAAGGGAAAGAAATATTTACTGACCCTGGAAAAGTGTCTAACGTGCAGAGATTTCAAAGAGAGGCAGGGTTGTCTGCAGTGTCTCCTGGGCGCTCCCAGCGCTGCCTCCCATGGCACATGAGCTGGTGGCTGATAACACAGTATGGTCCCCACACATTCATCATTTGCTGCTCATTCATCATCTCTGTTGTATCTGCCTGTGGTACTGACAGCATGGACTGCTGAACAAAAAGTTAAGGCTTAAATAGTCCCTTTCTACTATGCAGGCTTTTTTTTAAAACAAATTGGAAGTGCAAAATGAACCAATGTCTGCAGCATGCTGGAACTAAGTGTGACTAAAATGAGCAGTTTTGTAAAATGGAAGTGTTCAAAAAGCATCCAGCAGGAAAAACTCACCCTTGTTCGAGACTCAGATTGGACTTCTATTACCAGAATAAAGATTGTGAATTTTTGTTTTGACATGTAATTACTTTTCATTATGCATTATTAGCGTGTTGGATACTTACTTTCATTGCAAATGGTTCCAGAAAAAAATAAGGACGGGATGTTACCAATGAAAATTTCTGTGCGAAGTTTTCACTATGAAGTAGAGCATCTTACCAAAACGGAGATCTGAAGACTTGCCCAAAATGAGACAGTGAGTCAGTGGAGCTCAGACTGAGCTCTCCTGGCTTCCAGTCTCTTGTGCTGTACTTTACATCAACCATCTTCCCACAGCTAAACATTTTAGGTGGCATAAGGCAGAAAAAAAAGTTGGCCAAGACAAAACTAACCTTTGCTGAATTCAAAATAGGAAACTGTAGGAAACATTTGTGTTTGCCAGAGCTTGGTGAGTACCTTCAACGCAGAAAGGCTGAAGTTTGCAAAACATTTGGCACCCCTGGTCATGAAACGGAGGATGCATGTATGTATGTACCTCCCAGAAGCTGCTCTCCTGTTTTGAGCCCTGTATGACAGGAAGAAGCTGGCATTGATTCACCCGTTGTCTCCCAGAGAAGACCAACAAGAGCTTTTTTAAGGAGCTGTTTTGTCAGTAGTTTCTCTTCTCTCTGCAGTTGTTACTTGCAGTGAATGTTGCATTGCTTATTTATTCCTTGTCCAGATTTGAAGTTGTGGGAATCACAGTCCTGTTCATCTGCTCTGTGTGGTCCCTCTACCACGTATTTTCCTCTGAGCAGAGCTGACCAGGGTTGTGCACAACATAAATGCTGCGTACATAATGGAAAAAGAATTTACAGGGAAATATGGTGGTGACTTATCAGTTTGGGATTTTTTCACTTTCTTAAAAGTAGTGATATAAAAATATTTATATCAGATGTGAAGTCCTTGTTGGTGAAGCTAGTGTGCGTAAGATGGAGGGCTGGTTATATAGACTATAGTTAGGATACATACAGCCTGGAAGAAAGAAGTTAATGGGTTGAGAGCAGTGGAGAGGCTCAGTTGATGTAAAAGAGTGCTGCCTGTGAGTTCAGATAATATCTAGATTGAGATAAGTTCCAGACCTTTCCTCTGAGCCAGCTGCATCAAAATGATGAAGACAGCATCAGTTATGCAAAGCTGTTGGTATCAATCAGTCTTTACTTCAAATGAGGTAAAGAAAACAGTTATCTGTCAGATTGTTCTCTTGCTGATGAGAGGCAGAGAATTTGCTTTCAGTAACCCCTCATTGCTGAAGCTGTCCAAGTGTTTTTATTTCATATGGATGAGGGCAAGAAATCAGGAAATAATCTTGGCAGTAAAGGGCTCAGAAGAGGCTGTAAACTTTGAGGTCACATTCCAGGCAATTACTAATTCCAAAATATAAGATAATCTAGATAATCACAATTTTCCTGGTGAATACTAAAAATGTTACCCTTCTTTATAACAAATAAAATAGTACTCATTAACACTGTATATTTACCTTTCCTGTGGAGCAGTGAGGAGGAGGAAACAAAGTGGAAAACAGTAAGGGGGACAGGGGGAACAGTGGAAAATACATTGATTTGTTTTTAAAACTTCTGCAATTACAAATTAGGACTTGTATGTTTTTTTTCTAGAGGTGTTAATACTATGTACCTGTGAAGCACCCAGTTTGCCTTAAGCCTTACAGTAATCTCCATGAAACGTTCAAAGGAGAGGGGAACTATGGATTCCCAACTGCCTTAAATCTTTTATTGATATTAAAAGAACCACAAAAGGAATGTAGCCTGTTTGATTCGTAGCGCTGCAAATTTTATAAAGAGAGATAATGCTCAGGGAAAAGATTAATATTCCCAGTTAAAGTATGTGGGCTTTGTTATGAATGAAAATGTCAGAAAATCTGAGAACTTACCTATTTGAGACTTGAACTTTTTAACTTACCATAACATATCTCAGCAAGAAAAGTCAATTTAGGTTAGTGCCCTTTGGGAACTGTGTGGGTGGAAGTATAAGAAAAGGTGTTGTTTATGGTAGGGTCTCTCAACAGGACTCCTGCTAGGATGTTTATGATGAGGCAAGTACTTTCTGGCATCAGACTCCTATGGTCCCTGTTTGAAGCAGAGTAGGTCTTCGGGGAGTGGGGGGTGGGGTGGGTGGGAGGGCGGTTTTGTTGTTGTTTTCGGTTTTGTTTGGTTGTTTTTTTAAGATTATCCTTTAGGCCAGGATAAAGCAGTAAACATTATGTATTATCCTACAATTTGTCTTTGCAGCCCCAGTAGTTCATTGTGCCTGTCCCTCTTTACAGTTTTTAAAGAAATGGCTTGTTAAGAGTAGTGAATGGCTCTTATTTGTGTCATCTACTTTTTCCCAGTAGCTCGCTCAGGATAACTTGGTTAAACTAGCTCTAGTCTTTGGAGCAATGTCATTAAGATACTGAAAAGGATATTCTAGCTCAAAATTTTGAGTTTGAATCAAAAGTACTCTGCTCTGAGGTTTGCTGATTTCATCTGTCTTTGAGACAGACTCTTCCTTAAGGACTTTCATGAGAGCTTCAGTTTATTTTGTTGTTTTTCCCCAGTTGGTGCTGTCTAGTGCAGCAGGCGCTGAAGCCATTGGAAGTTTGATCATTGACTTTCATGAAGGAAACCTCAGGATCTGAGCATTTGAGACGGAGAGGGTACTTAGCAGTACTCAAGCAAAGATCTGACTAAGTCAACGGGAGTTTTGCCACCTTCCAAAAATGCAGGATGGCACTCTGCCTTTGCCTTGCCCTCCCAAATGCTAAAGGGGGAAAGCAAAACAAACCAAAATCAACATGTTGTGCCCAGTTCAGACTACTTGAAAAGCAAATGTTTTTCAAAATGTGTATGCATTAGAACCTTTGGAGAATACCAGTCCTATTTCTTAAATGCTAGAAGTAGAAAACCTGAAACATGAGTCTTCCAAAGGCTTAGCTCTCACAATATAGAAACTTAAAATGAATAAAACCACTGCATGTTTTCACACATTTTCATGTCCACTGTAGTATATGTCAGTACAATATTAGGGTTACAAGATGGTGAGCTCTTTATAAGAGCTCTCCCAGAACGACCTTTAGGCTTTTTCTTGTTTAAGCCTTGTATATAAGGAAAACTATATGCCAGCTTAAAACGACATCCAGAAGCTTCTTATGAAAATGGTATTTACTTCCTCAGTCACTGCCTCAACGGTAGTATCGGTAGGAAGTTCCTCGCCAGTATCCAGGGAAAAAGCAGCTGACAAATAGAGATAGAGATATACATCTCTATTACATAGAGATCCTATTAAATGTAGTCATTTTTCTTAAAGGGAAAAAAAAAAAAGAAAAAAAGAAAAAAACAAGCGGCTCATGGGAAAGTAGGTGTTTATTCTTCAGGGGTAGGACGTTTTGATCTTTGAGAGGTGGGTTCCATGCCCGGGCAGGGAGGGTGCCGGGGCGGCTGGGCGCTGCTCCCCGGGGCGGCGGCGGGAGGAGGGGCTGCAGGGACGCTGCTCCAGCACCAAGGGCGGCCTTAATTGCGTGTGTGCCTCTGTGTGTGTGTGTGTGTGTCCGAACTGCAAGTTGAAAGATAATTAAACAAATACCTCCAATACCTCACCACGCTCTCATTTTGGCACGGCATCCCCGGGCGATTAAAGCTGCACAGGGCTCAGCGGGTACCCGAGAGCTGCGGGAGGGGACGGGGGCGGGGGGCTAGTTCCCATTGGGAAGGTGCCTGGGGATTTGCGGTGTCCCGGGGGAATAAGGTAGGGAACGATGGACAGGTCTCACGAAGCCGAGGTAACAGCTGGAGGCTACTCCTCGGCCACGCCAGAAGGAAAGTATTGCTATAAATCGGGAATCTTTATAGCTGTTCGGCTGGAGGAAGTTTTTTGGCTGTAAACTGTCACGCACTGCAGCTCTCGGTGAAAAGGCTATGAAAGTGGGGAGTCCTCGCTCCTGAGAACCAAAGTGCAATTAAGATCAGAAAGAGAGAGAAAGAAATAAAATAAAGAAGGCAGGAATCTAAGCCGAGGAAAAACTTTAGGGTTTGGATGGGTTTTTTTCCCCGTTCTAAAGATTATGTATAACTTCTGGAAACTTTTTAAATGGTCATTTAAAAATTTAAAGCTGAATAGATTTCTTTTTTTGAAGGACCAACTAAATTTAAGCGCATACACTTGCATACATATTTGTCTGGGATTAACGACGCGGTCATTTGCTAAATATTAAGTAAAACGTGAAATATATCAAATTAAATTCAACTTCAACTTTCCTCCCGTTGCCTAAAGAGAGCGATCAATGCAAAATGTAGTAGTCATATATTGTCATATATGTCTGCTGCCGAAGGGGTTGAGGTGCTTCCCATTCCTTGTGTGTGCGCATATATATATATGTATTAGGAATTAGCCCTTCCTTGAAGCATCCATCCTGAAGAATTACAATAGTGTTTTTAAAGCTCGGATCGCCTAAATACACGCTTGGTTAGTCTCTATATTTATTTTATTTATTCAATTTCGGAACCGTTTATTTTCCACCGGAACGGTCCCGTCGCTTTCAATTCCAGCTGGTTCTGCTGCCGTCGGTTCTTAAGCACGTTCATTGTCAGGTGAGATCGAGTTGAGGAAGAACTGAGACGAGTTTGCCCTGTACGGGACTCCTCAGCCCGACACCATTCTCGCCTCCCCCCCCTTCTCCGCGGTCCGTACCCTAAAAGGGACGCGACTTCTGCAAGGGGGGAAAAGTCCCTTCTCTCTCTTTCACCTGCACGGAGCGAACTATCCGTGCGAGTCCTTCTCCGGGGTTAACTACTCCCGGTGCTCGGTTTTTTTCATGATTAAGGTATTCGAAATGTCGCCTTCAAAGTACAACCCCAGAGTAAGGTGGTGCTGCCAACCCGACCGAGGGGCAGCGTGCCGAGGGCTCTCGGGGTTTGAACGCTCCTGGTTTTTGCTAGGGCTGAGTGTTTGTTTTGAGTGGAGCACCTAAAGGGAACTACATAACCAACCGACAGTGAAAAGACCATCTCGAACTATCTATTGCAGCGACTACGTATCAATTTAGTCAGCTTCGCCCATAATCTCTTCGCAAATGCTACTTTCCCCTTCTGAAGAGGACAAAAAACGGGCGGTAGATGCTCAGGCAGGATGAACTTTAAGAAACTTTAACGCAGGAATGAATCTGAAGGGATCACAATTTTTCGCGTTTCTGGACAGTGGTTGAAGAGAGCCGGCGTGCGGAATTTAACAGGTCAGGTTGAAGGGAAAAAAAACAAAAACCAAACAACTCCGCGGAGTTGAGTAAGTTAAGGATACATGAGCCCGACGGTGCTGTGCAATGACAATACAGCTGGAAGTCGTAGCTCCTGAACCAAAAAGAAACCGAAAATAGTAGCGGAAGCGTTGGGTCTATTTGAAGTTGGATGGAGGCAGACCCGCTCAGGCTGCTGCTCCGCTGTGTGCGGGGCCTGGAAAGGCAGGGGGTGCAGGCAGGGGGTGCAGGCAGGGGGTGCCTGCCCGCAGAAAGAGCCGCTGCCCGGACTGAACCGCCGCCTGCGTCCTGCAGCAGGGACCCCCTCAGCCTGCCTGCCCCCTGGAAGCCCTGACTTCCAGCTCCTTCTGCTCCCAGGCTGCTTGGCCGTGTACCCCGGGCACTTTCTCCTAAAATCTTAAAAACCCCGGCAGCGATGATGCGCGGTGTTGGGAGAGAGAGGAGATGCCCATTTTAAAAGAAACCCTCGTTTTTACACCGCGCCGCTTCTTTTTCCCTTCTCCTTTGCTCCCGTTTAAAGAACTTGTTATTGTTTAAAGAGACCCCATTGAACTATTTCCTGCTCATTGTCACCTCTCTCCCCCTCGCCCTCTATCCAGGGATTCTCACGGAAAGGTAATAAACTGTTTCCCTCACACCACAGACCGCCGCAGCCCCGGAGAATGCAAACTATTAAAACACCGGCGGGCGGGAGCGTTTCAAAACAACCCTCCTCTCCCTCGCCCCATCTCTGGCTTTTGAGCCAAAAAACTTTGAAAGAAATTCAGCCCGTTGCAAAGTTTCACCCGTGAAGGGCAGGCTCCACTCTTGCCCCTAGAAACTCGCGGGGGTTTCACCTTGTTAGGCGAAACGAAGCCTTTAGCTATCGGTCTGGTTTCTAGAAGTGGTTATTTTTTTCATTTTTCTTTTTTGTATTTAGGTGGGATGGCTCGTAACCATCGATCTGATTTTTAGGTTTGCTTTTAAATTTATTTCGATGGGATGGCTCGAAACCATCGCGGTGGAGCATCTCGGCTGGGAAGGCGCTGCCTGTGTCGGCCATGGGAGGCAAACCCTGCGCCTTTTCCCACGGGTGGGCTCTTGCGACGGCTAAAAGTTGGGGAGACAATTGGCGGGGGAGGGTGTGTGTGTGCGCGCGTGTGTGTGTGTGCCCTTACTGTGCCAGGTTTCTGGTCAGCTGCCCTACGGGGCGGTTTCAGCTTTTTGGTTGAATTTTCCAGCAGGGGTTGTCGTCGCAAACCGCCACTGTCACTTCAGCAGAAGCGAGGAGGAAGGAGGGGGCGGCGGGGCGGGCTGCGGGGGGACTGGGGAGAAGGGCTTTCCTCTTTTGGCGTCGGTGTCCCCGTTAATGAGGGCTGCGGGAGGCGGGAGGTGCCGCACGCGGGTTATAAGGCTGTTGCCGAGATGGGCCATTTCCTCCGCGGCTGCCGGAGCCCCGGCCCCGGCGGCTTTGATAGAGGTGCAAACATTTGGGGGCAGATTTACATAAAATAGCCGCGTTTAATCCCGCGGGCTGCAATTAACATCACAGGCTTCCCCCGGGCACCGTTGTGATATGGCCGCGGGCGGCCAATGGGGAAAGGCCGGCCGGAGGGATCAAAGCCGCCGCCCGCCAATCAGCGGGGGCCCCCCACCGGCGTTGTGATGTCACCGGGGGGGGGTTGTTTATGACGGGGTATAACAGCGGCCCCGCTCCCCGCTCCCCCTCGCTGGGGCCGCGGAGGTCAAGTGGAGTCAGCCCCGGCCCCGGCCCCGCCGACGCTCGGGGCTCTCTGCCAGGCGGGCGGGGGGCCCAGGATGAGCTCCCCCGGGGCGGAGGGGGCGGGCAAGCCCCCGCAGTACCGCGTGGACCACCTGCTGAGCGCCGTGGAGAGCGAGCTGCAGGCGGGCAGCGAGAAGGGAGACCCCACGGAGCGGGAGCTGCGGGTCACGCTGGAGGACAACGACCTGTGGCTGCGCTTCAAGGAGCTCACCAACGAGATGATCGTCACCAAAAACGGCAGGTAGGGGTTGGGGTGGCGGGGGGAGAGGGTGCAGGTTCAAGGAGCTCACCAAGGAGATGGTCATCACCAAAAATGGCAGGTAGGGGTGGAGGTGAGGATGTAGCAGGGGGAGTCCTGGCAGCAGGGTCCACCCAGCTGAGCCCGGGGAGGGGTGTGTGTGTGTGTGTGTGTGTGTCCCCGCTGTGCCTCGCGCCTCCGTGTTGCCCCGCAGGAGGATGTTCCCGGTGCTGAAGGTGAGCGTGTCGGGGCTGGACCCCAATGCCATGTACTCCTTCCTGCTGGACTTTGTGGCGGCCGACGGGCACCGCTGGAAGTACGTGAACGGGGAGTGGGTGCCAGGGGGGAAGCCGGAGCCGCAGGCACCCAGCTGCGTCTACATCCACCCCGACTCGCCCAACTTCGGTGCCCACTGGATGAAGGCGCCTGTCTCCTTCAGCAAAGTCAAACTCACCAACAAGCTCAATGGTGGCGGGCAGGTAAGCACTGGGATGGGCACTGTGACGGGCACCGGGCCGCCCTCGCCCCGCTCAGTGGGGCTGGACCGACCCGACCCTGCGGGGCAGCGGGGATCCAGCCGAGCCTCCACTCACGCCCTCCTTAATGCTTGGTTTTATATTGCTTTTACCAAATGTGCTGTGGTGGGCTGGGTCGCCCTTGTCCCCGTCCCCCCAAACTGCATTCTTTCAGCAGAAGCAGTTTCTTGGCCGAGGATGGGTGCCTTTTTTAATTTTTTTTATTCAATATCTTTCCAGTCTGCATATCTGGTAATGCAGGGGGTGTAGTCGATGCATCTTTCTGGCTACTTATTGCCACGCATTCGTGACTGCGCAAGCTGCGGGGGGATCTGATCAATGCTTATAAATACTTTAAGGGTGGGTGTCAGGACGGGGCCGGCCTTTTTTCAGTGGTGTCCAGGGACAGGACAAGAGGAAATGGGCACAAACTTGAATATAAGAAGTTCCACCTAAACATGAGGAGAACTTCTTTACTTTGAGGGTGGCAGAGCACTGGAACAAGCTGTCCAGGGAGGTGGTGGAGTCTCCTTCTCTGGAGACATTCAAAACCCACCTGGACAAGATCCTGTGCAACCTGCTCTAGGTGGGCCTGCTTTGTC
>KZ506076.1:307648-323341 GCA_002844005.1 Limosa lapponica baueri | reverse complement strand
GGGAAGAAAGGATGCAAGTACCAGGGGGTTTCAAGTGGCAACATGCACGTTGCAGAGCAAAATAATGGATCTTGTTTCATAGTTTTCAGTTCTTTCTGTGCTTTGTTTGAAGCTAAATATAGAAAAATGAAATTAATATATGCAAAAGGCCTATGCATTTATAATGACACAGTGTCCTGATCGCTCTCAATATGTACTGCAAATTTACTACAGGGAAGTAATTCTTGAAAGATTCAGTGGGGCAAACAAGTATGGTAAGAAATACAACTGGCATTTTCAGCTAAATAGTGAAATAACTGGACATGCCATTTTCAAAACTGGCCTTACTCTGCTAGCCAAAGTGCACATCTGTGTTTAATGAATCTGTAAATTACCAATCTTTTTGAGATTTTTTGATGTCCTTTCTGTTCTGGCTTGAAATGTGAAGATTTTTATAACTCTTTTGTGTACTAACTTAGCTGTTTCCTTAGCTGATCAGTAAACCCAAGCAACTCAGGCTCTTAGAATTTGGCAGAGGGACTAATTCCTGGCCCTCTGCTAATACTTCAGATCTTAGGGGCTGCTTAATTGATGTCCATAGGTCGATATCATGGGACTGATCTTATTTCTTCAAAAATCTGTGATTTCACTAACATCAATGGATAGTCCTAAATCAAATCCTAACACCTGCATGATAATGAATGGTGATACTTGCAAATAAAGATATTTGTTGTTGTTTTTAGATCACAGCTTTAAAAATTAAATACAATCCGTTTGCAAAGGCATTTCTTGATGCAAAAGAAAGGTGAGAGCTCTTAACTCGATTCTAAAGCGTGGGGTTTTTACATAGATTCATAAAAGCGCATTATTAACTAATACAACGTGCTTTCTTTTATAGAAGTGATCACAAAGACATGATGGAGGAAGTGGGAGACAACCAGCAGTCTGGGTATTCGCAGTGTACGTTTTCTTTCTTTCTGCATCATGAACGTAACGTCGATTTCTCATCTGTTAAGCAAACAGATCTCATCTGTTTTAACATCTCATCTGTTAAGCAAAACTTTGAGAGTGGTGTCTGCTGGCTGCCTTGTTAATTCACAGGGAGAATAATATCACCAATCCTTATGATTATGGTTCATGCAGGTTTATGATTGTATGAACATTATGATCTGTGTGTGGTTAAGACCTCTATATTACATTCAAAACCCTTTCATAGAATCTCGCAGCTACCTTGTCCAAAATGTCCAAAAAGACAGCCGCCTTTGTGTACAAGGACAGCAATAGTCATATGGATATGTAGACAAAAGTTTCAGAATGCAGCAGAAAATTATTGAAATGGTACGTATGTTTTAAGTACTTCAGGAAAATTAGGGACGTTTTCTCAAAAAGTTTTTTCAGATGAATAAAAAGCATTAGTGTTTTAATTACTGTTTTAACAGACTATTGCCAAAACCTGTCTGCAGCCTCTGAAGGGGGGAAGTTGGTTCACAGTAGGAATTATTTTGTTTCAGTGAAAATACTTAATTTTTAAGAGGAGTTCTCAGCAATCTGAGAAACCTCAGAGCTTTGATTGAGACCCCCAAAGAGCAATTTAAAACTGAAGATTACGGTAACGATTGCTGAGCACACACTACCAGCGTTTAACCATTCCCGTGTTTCCTTACTGTGGTTGTAATTAAATGGTAATTTAAAAAAATAGTGTTAGCTTGACATGCGGCTTTTTCTAAGCTGTTTTCTAATTTTCCTTTTATTCATTGAAGAAAGTTGTAAAGATCCGTGTTGAAACTTGGTTTCCTTTCATGAGTGTGCATTTCCTCGCTGATGGGTTATTTATCTCGTTGCTCTGTGACTCTTTCCCTGCCTGGCTGCATTATGTGCCCGTCTTACAAACCTCTCCCTTCCCCCACAGTAGGTAGTTGGCTTATTCCTGGGACTGGGACTCTGTGCCCACCAGCCAATCCTCACCCTCAGTTCGGAACCCCTCTGTCGCTCTCCCCTGCTCACAGCTGTGAAAGGTACTCGTCGCTGAGGAACCACCGTCCTGCCCCCTACCCCAACCCCTACACCCATAGAAACAACTCGCCAAGTAAGTCTGACGTTGCAGCTCTGTAGAAAGATGGATGGGAAATGAACCGAGGGGATGCGAGCTCGGAGTGGTGGGCGTCTGGAGCGGTGCCACCCAGATGGAGGTCGCTGTCTAGCTCAGTCTGTGCAGAGGGCTTGGGGCAAGCACCGCAAAAAAACGGGGACGATGAGTACGTGTCCCCAGTCTCTTTACAACAGAAAAACTGAGGGTGTGTCCAGCTGTCTCCCGCTAATTGTTTCCATTAATCTGTGCGGGCCTTGTCTTGAGCTCTTGAATTCTTGTAACCAGTAAGGTTAAACTTACTTTGACTTTTTTTAAAGTTAAGTTTTAAGGTGAGGATTTTAATTATTAATTATAGGTAATACAATGAAGAAGTATATGTCCGGTTCTGGTAATGGTGTCACTTGTTATTAACACATAATAAATGAGTTTTTTTACTTGCGTGTTGTTGTAGCTGACAGCAGTGGATTAAGGTTGTTCTTAATGAATGTGTCAGAACTGGATACATGGAAACAATGTAGTGTTGAGTAAACTGCAGAGCTAAAATAAAGTTGTGTTCAGAAATAGTGAAATAGGTACTTAAGGGAGAGGAGAGAAGGGTATTTTTAATAGTGATTTTTTTTAATTTTTTTTTTTATTTTTATTATTATTTTATTTCTTCTGGCAAAGGCCCATTAACAATTTTTGCCCTTCAACTTGTATGGATATTGAAGGTTCCTGTTCAAAAAGAACATTTAGTATTTTGAATTGTGAAGTAATATACAGGCTTCCAGATGCAGCCTGGTTGATCTTATATGGAGCTTCGTAGTTCACTTTAAAACAGAAAACTAACTTTCTGTGGACTTCTCTTGCATCTTGGAAACTTTTCACAAGTTTTGTGACTTGAAACAGAATAAAAGAACGAAACACCTCCAGCGTTCCTCCTTATTCGCCAGTCCTTTACGAAGAACCTCTTCTCCTTCCCTTAGCCAGCTGCCACAGTAACTTCTTTCTGGCTCTGGATGGCTGTACAGGATTCTCTTTATAGCCTTCCAGGGACTCTGCCATGTTGGCCAGCCAGTTTTGGTCACAAGCTGAGTGGTTTAAGCCACAGTCCAATCACTCCTGATGGCGCCTGAGGCAGACTTCAGACTTCATGGTGGCATGCTCAGCTCAAAACTGGGATGTGTGATGCTTGTTATCCAGGGCTGCCAGACTGTTACTGCTAATGTAGATGATGGAGATAAAGAAGGTGCCCTGGAAGAGTGATTGGGATAGTGTAAGGAAGGAGCCTGCCTCTTCCTACTGACCCAATAAGGAAGGATGGGCTGAATCAGCAGGTGGCTTGAAGACTTCTTTTTGGCCATAGATTCTTTATAGAAATAAGGGTCTGCAGTTCTAAGTTGAGCAAAACAACACGTCAACAGGGCCGTGCCAGGGAAATTGTGAACTTGACACAACTGGTAGCTGACTGCATTTTTCTATGTATGTGTGTGAAGTTTGGGTTTGGTTTTGATTTTTTTTTATTTATTTATTTTTTGTTTTGCAAGGCAGTGATGGGAAGGGTGATTTAAAGCTGTACGTTGCGTTTGAATACAAGATTGTTATTTGGTCTGATTCTAGTTTGTTTAAGTGCTTGCTTGTTTTCTCAGCAGCCTATGCCGATAACTCCTCTGCCTGCCTTTCCATGCTGCAGTCCCATGACAACTGGTCTTCTCTAGGAGTTCCCGCACACACGACGATGCTGCCAATGAGTCACAGCACTGGCACAGCTACCAGCTCCAGGTAGGAGTCCATCCCTTCAAATTGGTATATTGATACTTTCTGGGAAGAGAAGGCTGAAAAAGGAGGTAAAGAGTCATCAGTAAATTAGAAATCCTTATGGCTATGTGCAACTCATTGGCCAGCTGAGGAGGGGGCACTGAGAAGAACTATTTACAAGGAAAAGATTGAAGAAACAGTCTTGGTTTTGGAAATATAGATACTTGTGACAACAATATTTCATAGATGAAGGATTGCAAATCACTTAGACAAACATCCATTGAATTTGAGGATGCTCTTTTAAGCAATGCTGTTTAAAAAATTTATTTTAATCTGTTTCATTTTAACCAGTCACTGCTTTCCCATCCATTTCCACAAACCCTTGTTCCGCTACAAATGAAGGGGCAGTGAACTGTATGGTGGAGAGGGAGCAAGCGGTTGGGGCAGTAATTCTTTACAGGAGCGTTGCCACAGATGCCAGCATAACCTGGGATTATACACTTGGTGAAAAACTTTGCCATTTTGTGGTCATATAAATGTATCTTTTCTCCTCTTTGTACTTTTTGCCTTAATCAAACTTTTTGGATACCCTAGCAGAGATTTAGTTTACAATCAATCCCTTGGAGCTAAACTTGCAAAGTTAAAGAAATACTGATAAGGTGGTAAAACCTTTGCTATTAATCACAGAGAGATAAGGTTTGGGCATCTTTCTTGGCAATTCAGATCTACCACTCTTTGTGGAAAGCATTTTTATTTGAACCATGCCCGTAGACACTTAGTACATACTCTGACTAATAGCTACTACAGAGTATGTATTACTATTATGTAATACTAACTGTGTTACTGAACATAAGTTTATTCCTGAACATATGTTAATGAAGTAAACAGGTCCTGCTAGCAGGACCTTCTTTCCATGCCTGGCCTCCAGGTTACATATTTGGAAAGTTGCAAAGTCCACTGAGTATCAGTTGCTGCACTAAGAGTTATCCAGTAGACAAAACCAGTAGAACTGGAACTGTGGGACTTAAAGGAAGGCTTTTCTGCATCCCTTTTGTCAAAGCCCTTATTTCTAAATTAAGAAGAATATTATCCTTTTTTGCTAAACTGCTTGGGATTGATAGGTAGAAAGTCCTGTGTAGGACTGAACACAGCAGGACTGAACTTTTTCTTGTGGGGTTTCTCTTGGATTAGCGTGTTTCTTTTAACTCATTTGTGTGTTTATACATGTGTCTGTATATACATACCCAGAGGAGAGAGACTGGAGGCTGTAGTGTCTGGACAAGACTTTTCTTTCCCTTTTAAGCAGTCCTTTCTGTAGTATCTGTGCAATCTGCAGCCATTGATCTAGCTCTTCCCCTTCTACCATGAGATGATGAACAAGGTCCTAGGAGGGCTGAATTGCTTTCTGGAGGCATCTGTCCCTCTCTGATTACAGAGGCACCCAGGGGCGATTAGGGCTATTACAGGCTCATAGCAATGGATTCAAACCTGTCTGGGTCCAACAGCTGCCACATCCAGCCACCTCCATCATGTGGCTTTCTCCCGAGGAAAAGGGGAATGGCTCAGGAATCAGCTCTCAACCCTCTGCATTTTTCAGGCTAGCCTGTTCATTCCTCAGTTTGGCTAAAAATTTGTTAGCATACCCAGTGCCAGAATCTGCCGTTGGGAAAACAGGGAGGGAAGATTTATTGGTGGGGTGCCATGGGTCCAGCAAAGGGTGATGAAGATGATCAGAGGGCTGGAGCACCTATGCTATGAGCACAGGCTGAGAGAGTTGGGCGTGTTCAGCCTGGAGAAGAGAAGGCTCCATGGAGACCTTATAGCAGCCTTCCAGTACCTGAAGGGGGCCTACAGGAGAGATGGGGAGGGACTCTTTATCAGGGAGTGGAGCGATAGGATGAGGGGGAACAGTTTTAAACTGAAAGAAGGTAGATTTAGATTAGATATCAGGAAAAAATTCTTTACTGTGAGGGTGGTGAGGCACTGGAACAGGTTGCCCAGAGAAGTTGTGGATGCCCCATCCCTGGAAGTGTTCAAGACCAGGTTGGATGGGGCTTTGAGCAACTTGGTCTAGTGGGAGGTGTCCCTGCCCATGGCAGGGGGGTTGGAACTCGACGATCTTTAAGGTCCTTTCCAAGTCTAACCATTCTATGATTCTATGAACATGACCTCCTGCCTGGGGGTCCTACCTACCTCACAGTGGTTGGGAGCTTCCTAAAGAAATTCACTGTCTCCAGCAAACGAACCTATCTTGGGAGCCATTGTGTGACCGGAGCAACTGCCAGCAGGCACTAGAGTCTCTAATAACCTATTTTGTTTGTTGCTTTCCCTCTTTCAGTCAGTACCCTAACTTATGGTCTGTGAGTAACAGCACCATCACTCCGGTGTCTCAGTCGAGCGGGATGTCCAATGGCCTGAGCTCCCAGTTTTTACGTGGCTCTCCAGCGCACTACACTGCCCTTCCGCACGCGGTCCCTGCCGCCTCCTCCACATCCCCCCTGTACGACGGCGGGGCACCCGCCGACCTGCCCGACAGCCAGTACGATTCCTCCGCACATGCCAGGCTAGCATCCACGTGGACACCCGTCACCCCCCCTTCCATGTAAACCCAGGCCTTTTCCTATAAGACAGACTTTTTAGCTACTGAATTACTTTAAATGCTTGATCCTCAAGGAAGAGAAAAAGGAGACATGAAGTAAATTGCAGACAATTTACTGCAAATTATCTGCACTGCTTTGCATAGAGCATCTGCATTATACCTCTTATAGTGAACAGTGTATCATTGACTTCATGTAAAGTTTACAAACCTGGTGAGCGTGCAATTCTGAGCAGATTCACTGCTTTTAATCTTTTTTTTTCCTATTTTTAAGTTTGATAGACCTAAGTTTTAAAACTTTGACTTAGATTCCAAATTTCTCAGTGTTCTGATATATTTGGACCTGAAGTTTGGCATCATTCTTATCTGGACAACTTTCTTGAGTAAGTTACTCCTTATTGTTTTTCTTTTTTTTTTTTTTGTTAATGGCAAACTTAGCTATAGTCATGAGAAGATTTTTATTAACTGTCTAGTTAGAAGCATTCTGAAACATGCACAAATGTAGCTGAGGAGTGAAGTTTTTGGAAAACCGTGTGCACTAACACGTATTTGCTTCCCAAATACGTTGTGTTCTTAACTGTATGCTTATTTCCTTGCTGCTGAATTAATGTTGAGACAATCTGCAAGAACTATATTCTTCCTAATAAACTCAGTATCAACGTTTGGTCTAAATTGTTTTACCCAAAAGACTCCTTTTAGAGGTAAGTTTGCTGTTTGATCAAATAGATTTCAAATACCTGTCAGCTTAGCTAAATATCTCATTTCAAACAGCCATTATCCAGTAAGGAGCCCTATCCCAAACCTTTTTGAGGCATTGAAAAAACATCTTTTTTTTTTTTTTTTTTTATGGTCTCTGGCTTGGGCCTTAAGGGAGGGAATTCAATACCTGGCGAATCATTCTAATTTATTTGATTTCAATATTGTACTCTGTTGATCTCTATTTATTATTTGGTAAATTACAACTTTATTTTCTACATGTTAAGATATGTAAATAATCCCTCAACCTATGGTGTACTCTTTTAAGACAATCATACATGGGATATGTCACCCAATGGCACATTGAACAGCATGGATGTAGGTAGTTAACTTATTGTAAGAGGGAAAGCTCTAGTTACCAATAATTTTGGGGAAAAGTGCAGATATATTAAACTTTAAAATACACTGACTGCTGAACTTGCTGGAAAGATCCGGTCTTGATAAAATACTTCCTTCAGGGCTGATATTAAATAATTTCATCCAAATTTCTGATGCAGGCTAAGCCAAAACATCGGCTTAAAGTGTGCCCTTGGACACGTCTCTTTCTCACACAGACTCCAGCAAGTACATATCCTGAGCAAAGTGAATTGTTTTGCATAAGCCATAATAAATAACTTTTACAATGAAGTGCCTAATATTGTGAAGCAAAATCCTATATCAGGGAATTCCTTAACTCATCGATGCGTGCTCATGTGCTACAGTGGCAGCTTTAAGATGAAAAAGCAAATATTTGCCACCATTTTGGTCTCTTTGGCACCCTATGGGCAGGTCCCTGGACCTAGAAAGACTTTGGCAGGGCTTTTTTCCTGCAGAAGGATTTGCATGGAACTATAGGCTGTGGTCTCCTGGAGGTGCTCCAGCAGGAGACGGCACCAGAAGCGGACGGCTGCACAACCATGTTTTCTGTCAATATGTAAATACTGATCTAAGTGCTCCTATTTTATTGTGTAAATGATGTAAGTGCAGTATTATTTAGACTATTTTGTAGAAGTTAGCAACATATTCTGTTGTGAGGTTTTTTTTTTTTTACTTGTATTTTGGAAGTATAATTTAAGTTGGAAAAAAAAAAGTAAAGATTCTTAAATAAACTCTATGCTTAATTTCCAGTTTGTGGGGTTGTGGTGGGACAGGCAAAACAAATGCACATCAGACCCATTGAACCTATCTTCAAACCTGTGGAAAGCGGGTGTTGACCTTCTACAGAGCGGTTTCACAAATGGTTCCTGCTGCACAGCGTCTTCCGGCCGTGGGTGAAGGGTTGGAGAGTTCTTCAGAACCAAATGAATGATTATTTAGTCATGAAGAACTTAAAAAGATCTCTTGGGCCGAGTGGCAGTCAAGGCTGGTAGCTGCAACTGGCGTTGGGTGAAAGCACTTTCCCCACAGTGTCTAATTCATGGGGCAAACGCTGGAGCTGGATGCAGGACTGGCGGTGCGGTGAGCTGCCTTGACAAACAGACTTTCAAGTGTGTTTCTCAGTAACCCCCGCAGTAATAAACACCTCGTTCCTGCCCGGTATACTCAGCTACTGTGGTGCAGGCTAATCTAGGACTCCAACGTGTAGCTGAGGATGGAAATGTCACTTCTGAGAGCTGACAGACAGTGTGGGGACAGCTCATTCTGGGGAGGGAGCCAGTGTTGGCCTTTGCCTCAGAGCTATGCCCTCAAAGCAGACATGTCGACGGAGGAGGATGGTAAGTCTGCCCTGCAGTGAAAGAGAAGGGGACCTGTAAGGTGGGAGAGAGATGCTAGGTCCAGGGCTGCAAGATGTCCCCTTGCTTGCCTGTTCCCTGGCAGACTGTCTGCACTGGGGCTGTCTTTATTCCAGAGAGGCTTGTGTGGCGGACAGCATGGAGGTTAATGGTTTCTCAGGTTCTTGCAGAGCTTGTTCTGAAGAAATGATTGCCATGACCATACGGACAAAAGTAGTTTCTCCATCTGTTGATTTAGCTGGGGCTTGCCAAACTAACCTGCCTGCACTTCACCTGCTGTGAAGTGGAGCAGCTTGTTCCCCATTTCCTGCCATGGCTTGATGCATGGCCTTGGAAACCCCTGTGGCACCCTTTTGATGTGCACTTGAAGCTGGCAGGAACTTTCCAGTGCCTGAAAGACCGTGTGGGAGATGAACTCTGGGTCTTGAAAGAGTTCAGTTCTCAGGTGTGAGACAACCGGTCTGCATGGAGAGCAACCTCAGCAACGTCATGTGGGTAACTTCTCTGTGGGTCAATACTTGAATGTGTGTTTTAGATCTTGAGCCAAAAGCAGATTACAATTAAAATATAATACTATTAAAAGATTTCTGAACCTCAAGAATAACCACGCACACACAAGTCCTTCATAGATGCAGCACCGTTCATCTCCAGGCAGCTCAATGCTGGTACCAGACAGATCTTACCTAATCTGCTTTTTTGGTGTGGTGGGGTTTTTTTCCTTCCCGTACTTTAAAACTAAAGAAACTGAAACCTTTCATGCCACTGAATGCAAGTTGCATGCCGCTTTAAATGCACACTTAGCATTTCAACATGTATCTTTTCACACCTGCTCTGCCACCATCTTCTTTCTGAACTGTGCTTTTTCTCTTACTGGGTCTCTTACTGTTGTAGCTGCTGGCAGAGCTGGACGGTCAGATCCCAACAGCTCTACAAATACTCAATTTGAATTTTGTGTGACTCATCGAGAGAGGCTTTTCTCATCCGTGGGCTTGTGACAGCAGCACCGAGCAGTCTCCTGTCCCGGCCGTCTGCCATGTGCCTCTGGGGCTGGTGGCAGAGGTGAGGTGGAGACACGAACGTACCCGACATTTCCCAGCACTGAGGAAGGCTGCTGTGAGAGAGCTCACCTTGGCTGGCCTTGCTCTGTCTGCAAAAGCATGTGAATACTCAGGCCCACACAGGAGTAAAACACGAGTCTGGGTATTCCTGCACTTGTCTCCAGCCTGACTGTTCCCCATTGATGTCAATTAGATTTGTGAGTTAAGTGAAAGAATTCATATTAAGGCACTGCATCATTGATGTCAGTAGTCCAAGCAGTAAAGAAAAAGAATTAAAACCCACACAGGGGTAAGGAAGGCAATAAGCAGAAACATATGTTTTCAAAATCACACACAGACCCACTTCAGTGACTCAGGTCTGTGGAGAAAATAATTTCCTCTTCAGAGAGTCTGTTTTTAGGTGCTCCTGGATTTCTGTGCCTTTGGAAATGGAGATGAACAAGGGAGCCAGTCTGAGTCATGCATGGTGCAGTTCTAGTATTTCTCATAGTGTTTAATAGCATCTTACATATGCCTTTATTTCTGACATCAAAAATTCCTTGAAAAGATAAGAATAAACCCAAATCCAGGTTCTCCCACTCCACACACACCACTGAAATATCAAGGATCTGGACATTGTGGGCTTTGAAGCCCAAGGTTATATGACTGGCTAGAGCAGTTGCTTTTGTAAACACAGAAGCCACAGGGCTTCAGGGATCTCCTCCTGGAGACCTCTCCTCCTCCACCAGTGTTTTTCCACTCACAAAATTTGTCCTTCTCTCCTTTGTACTCATCTGCAACCCTTGCTCTCCCAAGCTGATGCTGCTAGTTTTATTCCTGGGAACCACAGCAAAGCATCCACAGATGGAGTCTTTGTTAGTTGAAGTGTTGACTTATGTTTATCATGTTTATCCTGCCTCAAGTGTATCTACACTGCTGATAGGTGCAGGGATGG
Source organism: Limosa lapponica baueri (assembly GCA_002844005.1). Classification (NCBI taxonomy): domain Eukaryota; kingdom Metazoa; phylum Chordata; class Aves; order Charadriiformes; family Scolopacidae; genus Limosa; species Limosa lapponica. Next base: position 312,480 of record KZ506076.1, on the reverse strand, counting down.
TGCTGAAGCCCATTCCCAGCAATAGTTTCCCAGAGGTGGACATTGGCTGGCTGCAGCCTTGAGTCAGTATGGAGCAAAGAGCAGCGCATTGGGCCCTACCTATATTGTGTGTCACCCCCGTCTGATCACACAGCTCACTGCAATTCAAATTTCAAGCCAGTCCCCTCTTTTCCCCTCCCCCTCTTTTTATGGATGGCACAGTTATAATAATCTTAATATACTTTTGGTGCTGTACTGCCGACATGTCTCTGGCCCCTGTCTCCCAAGGCACCACCCGGGGTGGTGTCGTGCATATGTGACCAGAGAAGTGGATATCCTCCTATAGATGGCTGTCTATACTTGCTGGGCAAACAGCCTGCAGCTTTTTTCTTGCCATTCCCTCTCCAATTCCAGTTTTGCTGAACTGCAAAAGTAGGTTCCTGTTTCTTGATGCTAGTAAACTAATTAACTGCCTCAGTCAGTCCATCAATGCCAATAATTCCTCTGTGATATGTAATTACCAGACTTGTACCACATGGAATTGGAAGAGGCCTCCTGAATCCAGCTCCTTAATTATAGACAGTCCCCTCACCGAGACCTTTCAGGAAGGCACCGGGATTTGCCTCAAAACCAGTTGGTGAGATTTTGGAAACGTCTTTGTGTGTGCCTGTGGCAAGTGGTGCTGCTTCTTTTCTTGGTAGACCATTGCAGTCCCCTTGCTTCTCAATGTTTAGGAGCTATCTTTTAATTGCCAGCTGAAATTCATCTATAATCATTTTATGACTATCTGTTCTCGAGCCAAAACCTATTCCCAGCTTAAATAGTTCTTCTCCCTTGGTAGTGTTTAAGCTGATATGTATCATTAGGCAGTGATTGCTCTGCCTCTCTTTTGATAGGTTATAAAAAACCTCAGGTAGCTTTCCCTCTCCTGCTGGCCCTCTGTGCCTGTACAGCTCAATGAAAGGAGGAGCATGAGTAAACATGCTATAGTGCATGGGCTTGCAGAAGACCTTATGCAATGGTGTGGTCCTTCCCTATTTGCCCTGAAAGTAGCCCTTCTGATACCTTTGAAAACCACATTTTCATTACCTAGAGTTACATCAGTGACTGACTGGCCACGTGAGTGTGACCCAAGTCCTTTAGCTATTTTTTTGCTGATGAATTCCCACCTTTTGGCAGAAAGTATTATTTGTAGTCTCTTGACTATGACTTTCCTCTTGTCCCATTCAGCTTTATTCCACTTCCATTGCTCTCCAATTGCCCAGTATGCCCTGTGAGATATCGCCATTCTGCTCTGCATTAATGACATCTCTCAGCCTCAGATCTCCAGAAGATTTTTCCAATGACCTCATTTTTGGACAAAGTTACTAATGGAAGTGCTAAACCAAGACTGGTCCAAGTCCTCTGCTAGCAACGTTTATCTAACCTGGCGCTTCCTCGATAGCTATAGGCTTACCTAGTCTATAATTCACTTGTTAATCTCCATTTGTGATTTAAGAGAACTGTCTCAGCCCTGTGCAGATGGGCAGAGTGGCTGCCCCCGGGGCTGGTCACCTGCAAGGGCCAGAGTTAACAGGGAGAAATGGCACTGTGGGGAGAGATGCATTTCTATAAGGCCCCCCATAAAGCTCTGCAGAGTGTCCCTGGCCTTGTCCATGGCACAGGAGGTTCAGAGGGTTGGAGAGGAGCTATGACATCTTAGTGCTTCACCTGAAGCAGGGAAAAACAAATGCGCTGGCTATATCAGTTTCCATTTCCATCCTTTTCCTTCATTAGCCTTTCTTTCAAACTTTGTAGCCTCACTGTTTGCTCTGGAAGATGAACTTCCCAAAGTCTGTCACTTGTGATTGCATGTCTGCAAGTCTTGGCCCTGCTCAAGAAGCTTCTTTCCCCCGCCTCATAAACCACCACCCCCTGCCCGATATCTGCTGTTTGCTACATGGGCAACACCAGGCCTGAGCTGAGGAATAAATGTTAGCTGCTGGGTTGTGATTTCAAGTCCCCAAATTCCAGAGGTGAAATTACATATTTATTCCCTGAGCTCAAGTACACTTGTCTGCTTGAGCTTCATTTGCATTTGAGAGGTGACCATTCCCAAGCCCCAGCTCCCATTAGCTTCTCCACCTTTGCCTCCACATTATGTCTCCTCCTCCTCAGTGAGAAAAGAAGCAGGCTAATGAACACTTGTGGAAAGAAACCATCTATTATCCTTAATTTCCATCCTACTCTAATGGCACAGCAACCCCACTTCTCTCTCTCTTCTCTCTGTGCATACGGGCTGGGGGCTGCTCTGGTCCTTACCCTTGGCGGAGGCTAAAGCAAGATGGAGCGTGTTGGGTTTGCAGCTCTTCAGCTCTCTAAATATTGTTAAGTGACCTCTCCTTGGAGTGCCATTCAAGGCCCAAGATATGTAGGTCAATATGGGGAGAGTTATGTGGTTTACACAGGGAACCTGGAAAAACCCACTCGCTGAACAGGGAAACCCTGGAGAAGCCCAACAGGACACACGTAAAGGAAACCAGAACATTTAGCAGCTCATTGACAAGATCTGCCTGTTTGTTCGTATTTGTAATCTAGGATCCCTTACTATTTATGCAGGGACTGGTGTGCAACCTGGGCAAATCATGATCCACTGGGAAAGGTCTTATGGCTGTGCAGAAACTGGGCTGTAACTTTGTGTTGGGCGGCCCCACACAAGTGCCCTGTGGGGAAGGGGGAGCAGGTGAAGCTAGTCTGGGTGGGCACAGGTGGGGCTTTTGGAGCAGGCGGAGCCAGCTGACTGTGTGGGAGGCTGATTTGCCACTGGGGAGTAGAGGGAACTGCAGATATATTTGGGATGTGCATGGAAATGGTGGGTCTACTCTGTACCTCAGGAACAGCCAGCCTGGAGCTTGCTGGTAAGTGTTGGGGGCTCCTGGGCTGGGGTTATGCTGTGGGACTGATGGTGCTGGGAGGAAGGAGCTGCTGTGGGCTGATGAGGTCTTTTTCACTATGTTCTGGAGTAGAGCTGCTCCTTGGCTATATTCCTGGGGTGGCTAGGAGAGCCTGTAGCTTGGTCCTGGGGGCTGCCCTGTGGCTTAGCCTCCAGAGGAGCAGCTTGCCTTGATATGGTCCTGGTGCTCACTAATATACTTAGTGCTAAGAAGCTTGTGGCCTAGGAAGGTAAAGCCTTCATGAGCCTTGCTGAGGTATTTCTTGCTTCTGGGGTGGAGAAAATGCTTATTCTTCTGCCTTTCCTGGTAACAGGGAGGCAGTGGTGAAGCTGGCTGCTGCTTGACCTGCTAGTGCTGGGGAGGATGGGGCATCCCCAGTGAAGGGGAACTGGCTGGTAATTGGCATCTGGAGGCTCTGCCCACCTTCGGAAAGACAAATTTGTCTCAGTGTCAGAAAACTCTGGTGCCACCCAGCAGAGGAGGTTTCTCTAAAAGAAGCTGAAATAAGCTGGTAGCTTGACTTCATGAATCTCATGTTATTTTAGATTCAAGGTGGCTGCCACTTGTTATCCTGCACAATCATTGGCACTGTTTTGTAAAAGGCTTTGGCTTCTTGAGCTGTGTTTTGGGCACTGTTCTGAACGTGTGTGACAATTCTTGATGCGTTTTGCCATCCTCCACCTTAATGCAACATTAGTAATAGTGAAACTTTAATCATTCTGAGAACTTCCCACATGAAAACTGTCTCAATACACTAGAAGCGGTGTCCTCTGCTATGTTCTGTGCCTGAATTCATGCCCAAGGCGGATGGTCTGTGTGAGACGCAATTGTAATATTTGTAACCTGGGATAGTTATGTGTTTTGGTTGCTCCTCTCTTACTAATATAGGCACGCTTCATATGAGTTTCCATCATCTGCCACTTCTTTGCCCAGATATACGTTGATTGAGGTGGGTGGGAGGGAAAAGACAGAAATTTCCCCTCGCCCCAGCAGTAGGATTTTGCATTTCCTGCAGTCATCTTTTGCCTCTACAAAATGAAATGCAGTCTTACTATCATGGTGAGTGGAAACTTATGGCTTCTTCCCATTCCTTTGGTTCAGACAACTGCAAACTCTCAAAAAAACCCCAACTAAAAAACCCCTGCAAAACAGTCATGGGCTGGATGCACACTTTTCTTACGCCCTTGGCAGCCAGAGAATCTGCCACTTCTTGGTGGTGCTTCAGCTGCTGCCAGGATGCTTGCAAGGTTGGAGCTTGGGGATCTGTGCAGAGGAAGGGGGAAATCCAGGCTTCGGGTGAGGCATGTAGGTGGACGGGAAAACTCAGTCAGGAAACTGAGAAAATGAGTCCTGTAACTCTTTGACATCTTCTATTTACAAAAATTTTCTTGTATCTCTGAGTGGATTATTTGTAGTGAGCGTAGAGATCTCTTCTACAGTGCATAAGGAGCATTGACACAGTGTCAGTGGGTTTTTCATGGGGCAGATGTTACAATAAAATTAGTGGGAGTAAGTGTGACTACCCTGAGTTAGGGTTATTTTTTATCACACTAAAAATGCCCAGCAACTGGACACTAACTTGAATATAAGGCTAGTGACACCTTCTAGTCCAGGATAAGTAAAAAGAGATGAACTTCGGCAGCTGCACACGCATCAATCTCTACTCTACTTTCTTTACTTACGAGCACATTTTTCTATGTAGGTGAGGAATGGTGTCATCTTGAAAGCACTCACTTCTGAAAACTGCAGAGCTGTTGTCAGGGAATGCCAGGGAGTTCTGCAAATACGCTGACCACCAAAAGCCAGTAATAATTAAACAACCCTTGAAAAATTGCCTGTCAGAAGACTAAATTTGTGTTTTTCAACTGACTGGTGATAGCAAACAAAACTAACTTTTATTTTGACTTGCCTTTTTTTTTT
>KZ506076.1:276320-306453 GCA_002844005.1 Limosa lapponica baueri | reverse complement strand
GTTCCCCTGCTCAGCTGAAGTCTTCTTCTTTGGGAGCACAACCTGGCCCAGGAGAAGGAAAAGGTCCTGGCTGATTCCAGGTCTGGGAAGTGAATCCCACATGGGATGTGCTGATGGGCCTGCAGCTACTGCTGGGGGCAAAGCACAGAACAGTAGGGGTTGGGAGGGACCTTTGGAAATCATCTAGTCTAACCTCCCTGCCAAAGCAGGTTGACCTAAAGCAGGTTGGACAGGAACACATACAGGTGGGTTTTGATTATCTCCAGAGGTGGAGACTCCACAGAAAATAGCTATTGTAAGCACAAGTGCAGGTGCAACAGCAGAGCTGGGCAGGAGCAGCCAGCTTGCTCCTGCTGCTGGGGAATGCCGTGCTGGTGTGGGAAACCTCAAACCAGCACTTCTAGTGGGCCTCCCAGTCTGTGAGGAGGCTGTGGAGGGGTTTCTGATTGTCTGTGTGGTAAGGCCTCAGAAATGATTACTGCAGCTGGACCCCTCTTTGGGCTGTCACGTCTGTGCCGGAGCACAAGATTATGATTGCTGGTCTGCTAACTCCCTCTTGTGGACAAATTCCTCTTTCCGTCGTAGGAGCACATCAAACTATGGTGGTATCGTGTGGCTTGGCGCAGCCCACAACTCTTATAAATTAATTGCTAGGCAAGCATGTTCTGTGTACTAACTAATAAAACACACGAGCTTACCTCCTCTGGGGTGTAACTCCCTTGTATGAACCAGCCTCAAACTGGCCCTGTGAATAAACGCTGCTGCAGAAGAAATCAATCATTATATTTGTATTTGGCAGAGCAGAACTAAAACTTTTAAAAATTGCCTTTCATGCTTTGGCTGTCGTTTGATACTTTTTCTCCTGTTGCTAATACATTGCATTTTAGCAACTGAAATACTGATTCTTACAGTGTGTGAGTTTCCAGGTATTTTAACAAGGAGAACAAAAAGAAACTTAGTTTTAAAAAGTGCATATATGGAAAACTGCAAAAGCAGGAACTTCAGATTTGCCTGGGTTGTGGTCACTCTGTTTTCTGCCACTGCAGCCTTACACTTGATAAATTGCTATAACTCTGTCCCTCGGTTACTTGTACAGCTGCTCTGCCTCTGAGGCAGCGCTTCCAGGATTGCCTTGCTGAAAGTTGTGTCCTTTCTAACTTTGCTTTAATGGCACTTATATGTTTTTGCTTGATCACTTAAATCTCTTTTGGAGTTTTAAAGACAACAGCTGAGGTAAGGTCAGATGACAGCACTTTGCTGGGTAGGATTTCATACATGCAGCAAAGCATGGCAGCTCTTGCACTAAACTACTAAGATTTGGTTTCATCTTTCTGGATCTTAGTCTGTTAATAAACATGAACTCTCCTGCTTTAGGTTATTTACTTTAAATGAAGTGCTCTTAAAATGTGTCCTTTTTTTTTTTGTATCTCTTGGCCTGCCTGGACTGCAAAAAGCTATGGGAGAGGAGAGCTGAAGCACTCCTTTGGGCTGGGACTCTGGTCTGGCATTGACAGTGGCAACAGGTTTCCCTCTGGGGCTCCTCAGAGTGTTTCTAAGAGGTTTTTTCTAATTTGGATAGAAGCATCATGGAGATTAAAAAAAAATAATATTATAATAACTAGAACAAAAAAATAATAAAAAGCCTGTAGGTGTGGGGAGGATAGTGTGATGGATGAGAAGGGAGCGGTCCTTAAGCCAGTTCAGTGCTTTGCACTTCTCTGGCTGGTTCTTGTTGCCTTGCAGGAGACAGGAGTCCTTCCCTTGCAAAAGGCAAATGCACCACCTCACCAAGCAACGTTACACTGAGACCTGATGCTAAGAGGCAGAGATGAGTCGTTGCAACTACAATTTTGATGTAATGAAGTCTTCTAACTAGTTACCTGTCCCTGCGAATGTACAAGGCTTCCTGTTAGCCCTGACAATGATGTTCATCAGTAATTCAGGAACAGGGGAGCTAACGTTTGCTGCCAGCAAATACTCCCTTAATAGAGGGCTTGACCATTAAAGACGCTATGAATGTGTTCATTATTCACTGCATGTTTATGCTGTTTTAGTTTCTGTTTTGTTAGGGGGAAATAAACCATGAAAGAAATAATTTCTTCAGTGCAAAAGTTGTGTTAAAAGAAAATAAAAATTCTGAGGTTAAGCAGTTTTTTAAAAACTATGGATAGCTAATCAACTAAGTAAGATGAGAGACACTAGTTAATACCTGTCTAATAACTTACATAGTTTTGTGTTGGACAAATACATGGTTAGTGTAAAAGCTGCTTCTCTTTGAATTGGCTCAGGTTTTCCAAAGGAACATTTTGGCCAAGGGTCAAATCCTTTGGGAAGCCTGGAATCTGATTATGTAATTTAATATGAACTTTGTAGTTTCTTTTATTTACTGCTTGGAGAAAAGATAGCTGCTTTTGTTTGGGAAACAACTCTGGATTTAATTTTGTGACCTACTTTAGAAGAGATAATATATGAATTAAATAGTCCTAGCAGCATTTAGTGGTCAGGTAACAAATGCCTACACAAAATCTGTATCAATATTGTTCCTTCCTTTTGTGAAACTTCCTTTAAAGCAGATGATCACCATACCCAATGTGGTTTTCCAATTGATGCTTTCATTGCAGGTTTTCTGCTGTCGAGCTAGTGACACTTTTCCAGCTTTCTGGGCACTAGGCTGTTGCCAGCTCTCAAAGCTTTGTGTGGACAAATCCTCAACCCTTAATGTTGTGTTTTAAATGGGAAGAGGGTTGGAAGGTGGACTGGTGCTGTGTGAGACCTACTGTGGGCTCATGCTTAGGACCAAGTTCTTGACAGCACTCTGTCATATTGGCCTTCTGGTAGGAGAGAAGGGCATCAGGGGACAAACTGCTGCAGTCTGTCTAGGCAGTTGGATGTTTGCCATCAGCAGGTTGCAATGACACCTGCCTGCTTAGGGGTACTCAGTGCTCCTCTAGGCTGTGTGGATGGTCATGCCACTGGTCCAGCTTCACACACACCCCATGATGTTCCTGGGCTGAGTGTGTAGTGTCTCTTCCATCCTAAAGCAGAACAGCCTGAAGCTTTAGCATGGTCTCACTGCCCAAGCAAATATATGATGCTACTCGGAGCACACACGGCACGTGGTGTGGGTATCACTTCATTCTGACACCACCTGGTCAGGTTGGCCACTCTTCTGTTGAGTAGGCTGTGTCAGTGGTGGTCTGCCCAAGGAACTGCTGTTTCCAGCCTCTGTGGGGAGAAAAGCAAAATCAAGTCCATTGTAGATGACTTTGTAACTCTGTGTTGCTCTTGCTCTACTCCACAGGCTGTTAAAGATGTGTTCATTTTACTTAATTCACAAAAAAAAAAAAGGTCTTCTATGCGTAGTGGTTAGTATGGCTTTTTATTACTCCTGCTTTGCCCCCATGTCCTCTCAACACTTCCCCTCTGCACAGGCCCCATGTGCTGCTCCCTGGACAGAGAGCCCTTAGCCTCTATTTCAGGAGAGAGTGCCATCCATGGAGATGGACAAATAAAACCCTTTTCCCTGGAAAACGAGGGTAGGATTTTGAAACCAAACCAATCTATTCAGCAATCCTTTTGTCATAATTCCCAGGGCAAGCTTTGACTTCAGGGCTGGGGGAAGAGCAAGGCACTTCAGGGCAAAATGTCTCTGGAGTGAGATTTACTTATATTCACAGTCAGTGAGCATGTATTGTTCTTGTCCTGTGTGGGTTTTTAAGGGCAGGAAAAGATTTTGTAACTTTCTGTGAAGAATAGCCTCTCCTTCTGCAGCTTTGACTTGCAATGTTTTAATTTCCTCTCCTGAGCTTCTTCCAGGAGCTGTTTCAGCCACAGATGCTTTGCATATGCGAGAAAAGCATGTGTTTGTTCAGGAATGGAGCACCTTGGCCTTCAAAAACTTTACTTGGCTTTCTTTTGATGGTGCTGCTTATGAATTTAGTGTTCCTCATGACAGAGAAGGCATAAAACTTAAGGGGGGGGGGGAAGATGAGTTTTCAAAATTAGTAAAAGTGTTACTGCAAGAAACATGTATGTCTAGTAGAAAGATTAAAGAACAAAAAACCAGCTCTCAAGCACACTTCTCCCTCCTCCCCTTCAAACTTTGAAGTTTCAGCCATCCAGCCCAACCTTTACCAAATGTTCATTCTCGTTTGCTAAAGAAACAGCACTGGTGGGGCTTTACTGACTGCCTATTGATTGTAAGTACCCTAAAAGCTTTTCAACTTATTGCTTAGTTTGTCATGTGTGAGCCGGAAGATGGAGACATCCCAGAGGTGAGGAAGCAACTGAGGCTTGAGGAATGTTCTTACTGGGGAGAAGACCTGGAGTAGGTCTTCTCAACAAGTGGCTGCTGCACACCTACAAGAGCCACCCCTCTGTTTGACCTTGTGTGTGCAACCAGGTGCCTTAGGGTCTGCACCTAAGTAGGAGCACCTGGTGTGATGGAAGGGTGTAGGTGCACAGGCTGAGGAATTTGAAACAGGGCTGTCTTAGTTCTGTTGTGCAGGGAACAAGTTACTTGTGCTGTGTGGGATGCCTCTTTCTACCCCTACATGCACACTTCTGAAGTCAAGGAGACTATAAGCAGAGAGACTGTGTGCTTCTACCTGTTGGCAAAAGAGTAGAGACTTCACTGAAGCTGAGGTAAGTAGAAGAAAAATCAAAAGTTAGAGCTAAGACTCAGACTTTTTTTTTTTCTTGCATGAGTGTTACTGAGGTGAGGTTACCTACTCTTTTCTTCTCTGCAAAGATTTCACCTTTATACTTACTCTTTCACAATCAAGCCATAATTGTTTTGAGGAGAATGCTGATCAGCAGCTTGCCTGTGAGTTTTAGGGGCTACTGGAGCTCTTAAGATTATTTATCCTATCACGCAGGAATTGTTAAAATTCAGACTTGTCCTATGTGAGGACAGTGCAAGCTACTCTGAGTCTTTCTGTAACATTAATAATAATCAACAGACACTGGGAAAGAGCCTGAGAGAAATTGCTTCTGGACAAGTATCTTCAGCTTATGCACTGGTGGAATGTTCCCAGCACTGCTCTGCCCTGCTTTCTGCATCGCTCTGGAGCTTCTGCCTGTGACCTTTCCTAGGCCCTTCAGTGCCTTGCTAGGGGGTTGAAAAGCCCTTGGATGGATGTACAATGCTTTTTTCATTGTTTATATACTACTTTCTTCTTGGTGAGATAAGCCCTCTTAATGAGCCTTTGGAAGTTATACAGCAATTTAACTTGAAAGTTAGTGATGCTTTTTAAACTCCAGAGAAATAGGTGTTCATGAGGACCAGACTGAGGGGATGGAAACTAGGGTCCATAATGGGGCTAGGCAGAAATTCACTGATCAAACCGCTTCTGTTTGCTTGTGTGGGAAAGGATATTTTGTCAAAATGGAGGTGTGTGGATGAATGGCAGGTAATGCCCTGGGAAGAGGGGCTGTGCCCAGGTGTCCCTGGGGGTAACTGCCCAGGAGGGTGCTCATGTGCTGGGAGTGCCATGGCTTCTGACCACAGCACAGCCGAGCCCCCTTCTAAGCCTCCTGGTTTAAACAGAGCTGCTAAGCTTTGAACAGAAACGCTCAAAATATTTCATGGATAGCTTCTGCAGCAGTTTCGCTTCGTTTGGATTCTCCCTTCCATAGGGAACTTTTACATTCCAAAACTGAACAAAAATGTAGATTTGCAAGCACAGTTCCCTAAATGAAAGGGCACAAATCCTGGCTCTTTAATACAGTGGGGCCTATGTCTGAAGGAAGTGCTAAAAAATAATCTGTGATAATAGCAGGAGAAATAAGACATCTCAGTTTTATTAATACAGATGTCATAAAAATTGATGAAATAAATTTTTTGGTTGAGCAACATGGACTGTATATCAGTGCAGGTAATCTATCGGTAGCCACATACATTATTCTGACAGCCAGTAGCTATAGCTGTTGATCTAGCTGGGCAAATATGGCTTCCAGTAACCGGATTATATCTCCATGCAGAAGCCATATACATGAATTGCCAAGGATATGTGTTTAACAGTACTATAGCCTGCGTAATTCAGATTACTCTGTAAATGAATCTTCTGGAATCATGTATGAAGACACCAAAGTATCTGAACAACACCCAGTGACAATGCTGAGATTCAACATAAAATGCAAAGTGTTCAGTTTGTCACAAGGTACCGGTGTCCTCTGTATAAGATGTCCTTGCTTTGCAGAAGTATTGATTTTATTGTGCGCAGCCTGGGATGCTACAGAGGCTGTGGTAAAAGATCTGGAAATAAGAGTCTGTGGAACAGCAACTCCAATTTAACTTTTATGTTGAACCAGATTCAAAGGACCTACATGTGGTAAGTAATGGGTCCCAAGATGTGCAAGGGTCATGCTCTGAGACCTAGAATGTCATTCTCTTGTGAAAATAAAATCTGTTTTGTTGCTGTCCATCTGATCAGTTGCAAACTAATACTTGTTTAAGCAAATCTTCCAGAAAGTTTGCAGCTGGAGCTCAGCCAGCCTGTGCTTCCAAGGAAGAGAAGCTCATAAGAAAATTCAGAGGAAGGAAATGTGTATAGCAATAAAGTTGCTAGGTAGGCTTTAAACATTTTGGAAAGTAAATGGTTACTTTCCATTTACTTTTCCAAAAGTAATGCCCAGTATTCAATCATGGTGAAGACAGAGCTCTTGCAAAGCTATTGAGAGTTTTGAAAAAAATCTGAGAATCCACATATAGCAGAAACACAAGCTTCAAGATATGCTTGAGATGCAAGGCTGCAATTTCAGCCAAAATCAACTGATTGTTCAGCTTCACCTATTGCAAGCTATTTGTCAGGCAATACTAATATTGTGCTAGTATGTTCAGAAATACCTTGGATTGTTCACATGAACAAAATATCAATTTTTTTTTTCTGAGGGATGAAGAAAAAAGCCCAATATTTTGGTAGTAATAGCAATCTGCTGGAAGTAAGCATTGCTTTAATCCACAGTGAGGCAGTCACGGTTTACTTAGCGTGTGACTTGTCTTAATGTCTTTAACATATAAGCAGGGATGAAATGCAAGTTTTGCTGCGTGTATCATTTTCCAGGGAGACTCGTGGTTTGGAACTTTTTTCACAAGTGTAAGTTAAATTTATTTAGTAGTATTGAATATAGCTTTCTGCCCATTTTATTAGGGAAGTCTGCTAACCACATGCTTTTCCTCTATTAATTGTGGGGAAATATTGATTATGTGTGCTTTGTTAGGGAATTGCTACTTACACTGGGGTTTCACTTTAAAGGAGGACTGAGCTGGGGCATAAAGCAATGCTTCGCTTAACTGCTGGGCAATGATGAGCTTTGCCTTCTGGGGGTGCATGGCCACATGGCGTGCTGCTTCGAAGTAGCTGCTTGAAGGTACAGCTCCAGCAATGTGTATGTAAGGGAAAAAGCTCTTGGCACAATTGCTGAAGAACAGCTGGCATGGAAATACTATGTACTTTTCTGTGTCCCACAGCACAAGACAAGGTTTTTAGGAAAAAGAGTCAAGGGTCTTTAAAGGAGAGACTTAGAGGGACAGACACAAGGTTTCCGTAGGTAAACTTTGATCTTCTGGTAATGAGTCAGTATTAGTATCCTACTTGAATAGAAGTATCCATGGGAGAAGCTGCATGTGATTCCCAGGAGAATGGGGGTAGGAGAAACTGCTTTCTTTTATCTAAAAGCTACAGCCAAGGAGCCGCGAGGTGCCCTGACGTGGTTAGTTGCTGCGGTTTAATTTTGGCAGAAGGGAGCGGTCTGTCACTTGCTGCAAACTCACAAAACATCCTTTAGTTCTGCATCTTGTTCACATTAGGCTTTGCACTTGTTATTTACTCATGCCAGCACGTATTAAAACTTGCCTGTTTTTACTGCCGCAAAGAGACTCTTCCATTATAGAGCCCTGGTTTTAGTGCGAGTGTTTGTGCTTTGGGGTGCTGATCTCTCTCACTTCACGCTTCGGTGCAGAGCTTAGAGCCGTGGTTGGCCTTTCTCCAGGAATGCAGCTAACCATATTTTAAGGGTGGACATTCAGATGCGTGCAAGCTGGAAATAATTGTTGAAATGTTTTTTTCAATGAAAAAGAAACGGATGCAGCATAAAGTCATTTGCCTGCAAAAGAGAATCACAGCATTAAAGTAGACAGTTTCTAAAATTACCAACTTGTATTACATATTAAATATGAGCATGCTGAATAGTGTTAACTTGCTTGAGTATGAATTATGTCAAATTGTTGCCTTGTATTAAAAATATCCATGGCATGAGATAGATATCTTTTCATGAGACCATATGTCTGATTGCTTGTCTCTTCCAAGTTGTAGCCTGTTTATGCTCCAGTACCTCACTGAGAAGTGTGCAGTTGCCCTCTGTGCCCACGTTGTCTTCTTCAAATAACAGTGTTTCTGGGCAAGCGGAATTTCCCTGGCACCATGCACAATACGGAGTTGGGGTCTTCAATTGCGAACTCTTCGGAGGAGAGACTTGTTCTTATTTCTGTCTACGGCATCTGCTGATATAGTGTCTGCTAAACTACTGTGTCTTACAAAAGGACCTGGTTACTCAAATCTAGACCTGGGACTCTGATGTTGTGCAAAGAGTACGAACTAGTTCCTGTCCCATGTATTCATAATCAAATATTAAAAAGACGTAAGTGAATTAGGAAGATATCTGCTCACCAGTGTGATTATTTTATTACTGGAAAATTAGAATAAAAGCCCTCAGAAAAGTTTGTGATTTGACAGTGTCTGGCATAAAGAAGCATGTTAAAGAATCTGTTTTTCTGGCTATAAAAATCAACTCTGTGATTCAAAGTGCTATGGTGCTGTGCCTTGTGAAACATATCTGTTCTATTAATACCTCATTTTAATAAAGTGGAAAGCACTGAAAACTGTCAGAGGGTCAAATGGGCTGGATAGCTGTCATATTGTTTATTGGTATTTACTCACTTGCCTCTGACATAGCATACTTCTAATTGGCAGCCAGGCAAATGAATTGGCTATAATTCTTCCTGCAGTGTTCTCAGCAGGATGCAAGGGAACAGGAGAGGAAAGGAGAAGCTCAAATAATATCATGCCTAGGGGGGAAATAACAGGACAGTAAGCCCAGAAATCAGAGTTGAAATAATAAAGGGAACTTCAGAGAGGAGAAAACTATGTGTGCAGAAAGCTCTGTTGCACTGACAGCAGCTTGAGAGAAGGAATTGGGAACAACCTTCCCTCTTCCCCAGGGGACTGATCTTTGTAATCTTCTCCGTGTGATTCTTTCACTGAAAGTAGTAAGGAGCCCTCTGCACTAAAAGTGACTCTGAGCCTGGGGCTATGATGGGTCCAAATTGTGGAAGGTTTGTTTGGGTTTTTGTTCTTAAACTGTTCTTAGGGTTGTGGCAGACCCATGTCAGCCTTGACTTTTTTTTAATGCTTGGATTAGTGTGGCGAATGAAGCATCCTCTAAGCTAACATATGGCAAAAGACAAACAGTTGTTTTGTTGTGTACATACATACTTCTCCATGCCTCTCAATCAAACTGCTTTTGAGGTTTGGGGTACATTCTTTGGTAATCACATTAAAATTGAAGGGGATAATTTGATAGTAATGGGATGCAGCCTTAGAAACAATTTGCATTTTAAGTCTTAAATTCAAAAACTGCAAACCAGCAGCATTTGGCAGTTGGCTACTGTGTCTTACTGAGCCTTGGAACATGGAGAGATTTAATGTGAATGCAGCGAGTGCCCAACGGGACACCTGGTTGCTCCAGCGCTGGAAAGGCTTAATAGGACCCAGCCTTCCTTCCTGGAAGGAAACCCAAAGAAACTAAAGAAAAGTTCTGCTGGTGACACTGACTGCTTTAAGACAGAAAGAGCATAAAGAAAGAAACCAGATCCTGCTCAGTGGGTAAGGAGAGGAAAAAAAGGAAGGGAAGCACAAGAGGGTTTTTAGGGACTTTCCAGAAGTTTCAGTTAACTAGAAATCCAGATGTGTATCAGCCATGGATCCATGTGCTAAGGAAAATGTTTCTTAAAAAACAAGAGGGAGAATGGTGCTTCATATTGGACTCCTCAAAATATATTAAATGCTCAACTTCTGGTTCCAGCATTTGAAAATGGCTGCCAAAACCTTGTAGTGCCTGTCCATTATGATGGTTACCACTGCTATTAGCCATTCTCTTGTTCATTATCTTTTATCTCAGAAGGCGGGGGTGAAGAGCTGTTTCATTAGTGTATTCTTCGGGGAAGCAGCAAGCAGAGGTTGGGTGGGGGGTGGGATGGGGAGCAACTGCTGTATTTACTGCCTCGGATACCACTGCTTGCTTGCTTCATGACTAACAGACTTCCAGAAGGGAAGCAGAGCTTAAGGAAAGAAATAACTTCTCACAGACATAACAGGCCTCAGAAGATTAGCCTGTGTTACTTTAAATTTGATTAAACTCATGCCAGGATATTGCTTTCAGATACTCTGTTCAAGGGGAAAGTGGTTTAAAAAGCATAAGGAATTTAGGTCGCAAATTAACAATTTTTCTGTTGTTCTCCTTTCTCTCTGGTTAGTAAAATGTAGCATGATTTGGAGAACTCATAGTGTACAACATTTGCAGGAATAGCCCATATTACAATCTGGTGACTCTTCTATGCAAGACACATGCTGTTTGCAGTATTCCTTCCGCTTTTTCTTGGTTGCCAGCTGTGTAACCTCTATGAGAAAGAGACTCTTACCAAACATAACTCTACAGGTGATGTGCTCATTTCCACTGCTGTTGTTTCCTGATTATTTTTTTTCCCAGTAAGAGCATCACTAAAATATATATCTACATAATGTCAGCTGCCATTTTGAGTCTGAATCTGCTTTGTTGAGAGAATTCTGGTTTATTGCCATCTTCTAGTATCTCTTTGTAAAAAGCTTGGAAATTGATTCTCAAAAATGCACTGTTATAGTAGGAAAATGATTGTAGTATGACATGTATCTCTTTCAGGTATTTTACTATCTCAGTATCCTCTCCAGAAAAAT
Organism: Limosa lapponica baueri; assembly: GCA_002844005.1. Taxonomy (NCBI): domain Eukaryota; kingdom Metazoa; phylum Chordata; class Aves; order Charadriiformes; family Scolopacidae; genus Limosa; species Limosa lapponica. The sequence continues at coordinate 295,462 of KZ506076.1, read as the reverse complement.
GGGACAAGAACAGGTTAGATGAGTCCAGCTGAGGCTATAAACTGGAGGCTTGTGGCAGTGCATACGCTAAGCCAGGTCTCTCATAGCAGAAGCAAGTATCCTTCTTTTTTTTTCTAGTTTTCAAAGTTGCAGAATTGCTTCTTGTCTTTTAAAGGTGCATTGTGGATGGTTTCCGTCAGACAAAAGCATAAGCTGGAGTTACAGTGTGGGAGAAGTATAAGAAAAGGGAGGGAAAAAAAAGACATTTTTCACAATCCCTGGAAAGCTTTCAGAAAAAGAAAGTATTAGTGCACTAGGGGGAAAAGTCTGAAGAAAGTGCACACAGCTGCTATCAAGTAAATTATGCAGGACTGATCAGATAACAAAAATGTTGGAATATGCTTCAGGGATTATAACTGTATTGCCAAAGGAAAACTGGTTGGAGTTCCATAAGTAATCAGGAGTTTTTGTTGATGAAAAACTGTTCTGGTGATGTACTTTTAGTTATAAAATGGTGTTCAAGCTCTCCCTGCTGCTGGATCATCACCTAAGGAAGTTCTTTCTGTAACTTAGAAGAGTTTCCAGCGTTAAAGAAAACTGAAAGTAACACTAATGTTTTGCATATCCCAGCTTACAGTTTTGGTATCCATTTATGTGCAGAATCTTCAAATCTTGGGAAACTTGAAATTCAAGTCCTGCCATATTGTCACGGAGTAAAGGGCTTTGTCCTGTTCAGAAGGAAGCACTTCTACACACCCACTAAGCTAAGGAAGGGCTGTGGAACGCATGGCTTATCTGTTGGCACATGGACTACTGTCACTCAGAAATGTGAAAAGCCTTTCAGAGGTGGGGCTGAAGTTAGCTGTTGTGTGCAGGTCATGAGAGTTCTGCAGCAGCGTCCTGGGAGAGAAGTTGTACACTTCTCAAGGGATAACGTGTTTTCTACAGCGTTGCTGTGCAGAGCTTCCAGTGCCCTTCTGATACCTCTGCAGTGCTTACACCCATAGGAGGAATACGAAGGATTTTGTTAGATGCAAGATTTGTCTTTTTGAATTTGCATATCCAAAAGAAAATTTGGAACTCAGGGGGCGGTGGGCACAAACTGAAATACAAAGCATTCCATTTAAACAAAATAAAATTCTTTTTTTTTTTTTATGGTGAGGGTGGTCAAGCAGTGGAACAGGTTGCTTGGAGAGATTGTGCTGTCTCCATCTTCAGAAATATTCAAAACCAGTCCTGAGCAATCTGCTGTAGCTGACCCTGCCTTGAGCAGGGGGATCAGATTAGATGATCTCCAGAAGTTATTTCCCAACTCAGCAATTCTGTGACTTTTTTTTTTTTCTGTGAATTAGGAAAAGGCATAAGCATTTAGCATCTTATTCATCTATTGAACAACCAGCCCTGGTGATATTTCAGCATGTCAGTAAGTGGAAATAAATAAGAATAGCCATTGGCCAATTTCCAAGTGACTGTATGTTGAGGTTAACAGAAACATATCTTTGCCCTAAAGTCTCCCTCTCCAGTTTCTATGAATTGAGTTTACAGGAAATGGAAAAGCCCCATTAACTGAAGATTCTTGGAAAAAGATCCTGAATGTTTGTTGCAACACCGAAAGCAATATTCCAGTGTTGTTTAGTTGCCTAGATCAAAGACAGCAAGCTAGACAGTCCATGCTCAAGGGCTGCCTAGCTAGAGATGTGTAAAACTAATGAAGTTCCTTCTAGTTTGGCCCAGAAGTTGTGCATGTAAAGTTAGATATGCAAACACACACCCAAGTTGCCAAGCTTAGGGAACTGGATCCCTTGTGACAACCTGAGTGCCTTTATGACCCACAGCTGAGGTAGTGTTTGTGACTGAAAGCTCATGAGTGGTTGCCTCCTCTCTATGCTGAGCACAAAAAACCAGCTGCCCATGCTGCTCTCATTCAAAAAGGCAGAGAAGGAAACAATGTTCACATCTTGCATAGTGGCTTGGCAGCTACTTGCAACTCCTCCCTGGGAAGTGATAGCACTGGGTTCAGCTATTTCTGCAGTCTGTCTCCCACTTCCCAGCAACATCCCTAATTCACAAGCTGGGAAAATGTCCAAGCTGGACCTGGACTCTGGACTAGTCTTGCTGCAAGGAAGTAATGGGATCAAATGATGGCCAAGCAAAAACAACATAACTCTGTAGCCTAGTGTCAGTGGTAACTTCCAGGGTTATTTTTGCAGCTGAAAATGTGTATTCAGCCCTGGAATCATCCAGTCAAATACTTTAACCATGAGGCTGTCATGCTAAAATCAGGTTCAACTGCTCTGTTTCAACAAGACCAAGACGAGCTGAGATGGATGCAGAACCCTGAGAAGAGCACTTGTTGCTTTGGATGTCAGACAACTGGAGTTGCCTACACTGTCCAATACACTTGCTGGGTCCGGAAAGAATCTGGAGATATACCATGGTATTTGCTATAGGGAGTCCAGTAACTCACTGCTCACATATGCACTTTCTGGGTCATTCTTCAGACTAGCTTGTTTGTTGACTCCCTAAATTAAATTATCCAACTGTGAGTAGACATGACTTTTAGGGGTGTGCTAGAAAGAGACATATTGAGTTAGACCTAAATCTATTGTGTTTGTCACCAACAACTGACGCCTAGGAAATAAGGATAGGAACAAAGTATAGAGACACTGCTTCAGAGTACCCTCCTAGAACAATGCCTGCATGTGCTTGAGTGCACTTGTCTCTAGTGAGACACTGGATTAAAAACTTGCAGAGATGTTTTATTTGGATTGCTCTCAACAGCAGAGATGGAAAAATCTCTGTTGCCCTAGGACTCCTTACAGACAAACTCTACATTCTGTGCAACACCTAGATCCTCAATTGTACAACCCGTGCATCATCTGTGCAAGAGGTGTTGCCTTCTGTGATTGTATTCAAATAAGCTATGTTACTTTTTAGCAGTCTGATTTCAGTGGATTATATGCAGAGGTTTTGTGCCACTGAGGTACACTGGAAAGATTGTGCAGGCTTTGATAACAGTAGGAAAGTGTGTTTGGTTTTTTTTCAGGTTTTGGCCAGGAAATTGTAGGCTATAGTTTTGGTAATTTGAGGCAGCTGAAGCTTTTGATAGCAGTGAGAGAAAGGCTCTTTGCCTTTCACCCTCTTGGCTTGGGGCAAATGCAACCCTTGTGGCATTGAGCTTGGCAATTTCCACTCCCTATCCCAGGTCATGGTTGTAAGCCATCTTGTCACAGCATTCATCTGTTGATCAGTTGATTAGAACAGACACTTCAGCCTTGCATTTCCGCTGTGCACACTGGTGATGAAATAATTGAGACTGTGTTGTAGTAGCAATGACCAGCAACTCCATAGCCATGTTAAAGCATGATGAAGCAGATCTCACTATACTAAACTATTCTGTGGTCTGAGCTGGCTGACTGCAGCTTTGGCCCACCGTTGAGTTTCAGGTGTTTTTTTGGTGGGTTACCTGTCATAGCAATAGGAGCTGTATATTCCTTATATAGATTACTAATATCGGAGTATAGATTTTTGTGGATTAAACTTCCTCAGTAAACTGTTCTCAAGCTTCGGCTCTGTGTTTGAAGAACACTTAGCTGACAGGTGCCTGATCCCGGACTGAGGTTTCCAGGCAGGACTGCAATCAGGTCAGCAGCCCTGTTTTCGGGCAGAATTTGATCCTACTGGGTGGTGTAGGAGGGGGTTATCCTTCACTGCTTTCCCACAGTGCAGTGATTAATGATAAATCAGTTAATGACAGTACAATGATATTCTCTTCAGCAGGTAGGTAGGCTAAATTCAGTATTTCTATGCCCCTCAAGTCTCTTTAATTGCAAATAAAACAAACACCTAAGGAACATTCTTAGATGCTTTTGTAGCTGCTGATATTCTTGAATGAAGATTGATAAAGCTGTGTCTAAGCATAGATTAAGGCTCCTCCATTTACATCTATGAAAACTCTCTAATGCAAGGTGGTCTAATGCCCACCCTTGCTGCATTTCAGGGCTGACTTGTGAGCTCAGCACCGTACCAATGTATGTGTCCAGATATCAGATCTGGCCGGGATTTTAGGTAAGAAAATGAGAGCAGCTATTTCTTTGAAGGCAAGAAAGTGCCATTGATTTAAAAGGAGACAGTAACTGTGAAAGACTATGAAATGGCATAAAGCCCCAACTTGCCTTGTAAGGGGTATGAAGTCAGATCTGTGGGTCACTCACTAATAGCAGAAGAGCTGTGTGCTTACTTATGTGAGAGTATAGCTTATAAAAACACAGTACAGATTGGATTTTATTTTCCTGCATGGTTGCTCTTCACGTTTTATTAACAGTCAATGCTGGCTTGCATTGACTGTAAAATTAGGTCAATTGCTTTGTGGTATCCTGGTGGAATTCACTTCAACATGTGTGTTCATCTGATGACCATCATCTTGGTTACCCACAAGGACTGAATATAGAACCACAGAGCTAAATGCACTAATTCTTGCATCCTGAAGTAAGATTTAACAGGCTTGCTTCCTGTGCCATAGGCTGATCTTTCATTCCCAACTTGACTTAAAAAGAAAATTTAAAAACGTACATTTAACTTTCTCTTACTGGGTTTTACAAAGATGAGCATTTGAAAGCTGTGAGTTATTTGGATGGGACATGAGCTAAATGCTAACCCAAGTCAAACAGAAACCATCTGGTTAAGAAGCTACTTCATAACTGCTTACTCAAGTTTTTCTTCTCTTCTGAAGCTGCTGGGCCTGATGTAGGGGAGCAGTTCTTGTGTACTTAAGTTCTTTAGTCAATGTAACTTATTCTACATTCCAAATGGACATGACTGAGTTTTTTTACAAAATACATATTTTGTAGAGAGGTCAGATTTAGTTTTGTTCTGTAAGAGTCAAAGGAAAAAAGGGGCTTTACATAAAAATATTCCTATATATTTTGTTTGTTTATTTTTTCACTTGCACAAGCATAACAGCTCCTCTAGATTTAATACCCCAAATTCAGACATTGCTTTTCACCCTGGTGCCTGATGCTGAAGTCCTTATAAGGACTTAGAGTTTGGCTTCAGTCTCCTTTTGCAAATACTAAAATTTAGTGCAGAAACAGCAGGTGCTCTCTTCCTGAGGCAGATTCATTGACAATGTAATACAGAATGAAAACTGAGCTGGATAACACTGCAATTCTAACACAATAGAGCAGATCCTCTACTTCCTGAGTGCCCTTTATGTAAAATATTGCAGGAAACTTGGAAGTTTCAAATTCACCCAGAGATGGGGAAGCTAAAATGAAACTATTATGTTTTATGTAACCACTGCATATGCAATTTCTTTAATCAGGAGTCTGTTAAGATTTGTTTTGTTAAAGTACATGGTTCAGCATATCAGTTATGAAATGTAAGTAAAAACAACGAACTCGCGAAGGCTATCTTATACTTAGTAGTAAATTTAATGCTGAATGATAAGCTGAGGATAGAAGAATAATTTTGATAGACTTCTACCTAGCACTGACCTGAGTGTTGTTGAGCAATGTGCTTTATGAAAATGAGTGGTCTCTTGCCTTTACAAACATGGGCATGCCTTTACAAAAAAGGGCATGAAAGTTACATGAAGATCCTATGTGCTACTGGTGACAGAGAAAGGAGTGCAACTTGCATCAGAGTTTCTGGGCCAAAGCAGGAAAACTTGAGTTACAACTCTGAATTTGCATTTAATTTAGGGTGTGGGGTAGGCTAAATTGTTGCAACAGATAGTGAAGCCTGACTTTTTGCCTGTGTGATAAAGTGGATAACAAACTACATAGGTCTGGCATCTGGTTATTCCTAATAATAATAACTTCAACAGAAGTAACTATTTGGGATGAGCAAATATTAGTTTAGGAGATCTGGACCCATTCACATCTTTGTTATGGCAGAAGGCATTTCTTATGCTCTAGCAGATTGAGTCAATCAGAATTAACCATGAAGTCACATTGAATGTGATGAATAGCTTCTAAGCTCTCCAAAAAAGTGACTGAATTTTCTATTTTAAATTGGGGATTTTGAGTTTGATTCAGGAATATTGTTAATCTAAAGCAATCGGGAAAAGTAAACTTCTCAAAATTAAAAAAATAAAGGGTGCATTCATCCTTAAACTCAAATTTTATTTTTTTTTAAATTTCAATTTAGCAATAAATCCCAGACCCACTTATTTGCCCCCTACCTCTGAGTTGGAGATTTGATGAGCCACTAATTTATCAAAAAGGCTAGGGGCCCCAGTAGTGAATGTTGTGACATTTACACCCTTTTGTGAATCAAAGCCAGACTTCTCAAAGCTCAATGCTCCAGCTGTGTTGAAGGCCTGGAAAACATTTTTCTTTGGCATCTAGCACCAGCGAAGCCCCTTACAGCAGAACTACTCCAATTAATTGCCATCCCCGTGAATTTGGACTGCCTCCACCTGAAGCAGGGCGAAACAAGGGACACTTTCAAATTGTGAGCGATTTTCTGTCTTTGAGGAGATTTTGGTGATTCAGATTAGTTGTGTTGCATGGCATGTGTCTGTTCCCCCCTGCCGTCCCCCAGCAACAGTGTCATGTTGGGAAGGAATGCAACATCTCTGGTTGAATTCAGTGGGTAATCTTACTGGGTTTGCAGAGTTACTTGGAGAACTGAGAGCTTCAGTCTGTAAGATGGACTAGTGCCCAGTGTGGCTAGTAAAAGTAAGAACACTGTTAAAGTCATTACGAGAGAAAAAACACACCAGCTAACTTCAAATAGGCTGTTGGTTTCTTGAGACAAGGCCAAGCTTCTTTTGATACTGAGAATCTTGCCAGTTACCCACCCTTTATATATGTATATATAAAATGTTCCTTTTTAGCCTGAACTGCAAAGAAAACAAGACATGTGAGCTCACTGTCTGTTTATCCATTTCCTTCCCTCCCATAGCTTTTAGTCCCACTCCTCAATTTTTGCCAACTCTGAAAGAAGGTATCGGTGATCATTGAACTCCCACTGGTTTGGGGGACATCAGGAACTGAGCTGAGGAAGGAGCTGCTGCTACCTCCCCTCTGGCAGAAGAGCCCAGGACCCTGCTTGGCAGCTGGCTGGTCAGGTTTCTGGTCACCTAGAAGGTGACTGGACATAGCGTGGGCTGCCTCTCACCCCACTGGGTACTGGGTGAACGCTGCAAGAACCTGGGCTATTGCCAGGAAAGGTGGTTGGGAAGTCTCATGGTATGCAAGCAGGAAACCAGGCTTCCCTAGCTGTGCTGCTTGCAGAACAACTTCTTAGCAAGACTAGGTATGGAGATGTGTTGTTCCTCTGACTTCAGTTGCTCAGTCATCTGCTGTGTCTGCTTTGCTGCTTCTGGCCATGGGCAGAGCTGCACTTGTCTCACTAGTAAAATAGCTCTTAGATTCTGAAAGAACAACAAAGAAGTCTTGGCCACACTGAAGCCAACAGCAAGAGTCTGATGGCCTTCCCCTTGTGTTTGGTTTCACCTGAGGGCTTCTTGCTTGTTCCTATAGGACCTCAAGCCTTTAAAATTATTGTGGACAATGTCAATCTTCCTATGACAGGGATGATTGGATTTGTGTTTAAGGGTCTCCCTTTTCTGATAGAGGTCTGAGAAGGGAAGGCTTCAGGTGATAGCGAATTGGCCAAGGGAAGCTGTTTTGGGTGGAAACCACAGGATGTTCTTGAGTTGTTGCTCCCTTCTATTCCCTGTGAGTATGACAACCCGCTTGAGTGTGTAACTTTTGTCCTGTAAAAAATTACAAGCCACAAAGTTTCTCTTCAAAGGCATGTAACTTCAATACATTTCTGTGGCTTATTCCTACTAGTAGTTGCCACCAGAAATTCTCTGAAGAGAGACCATTTTCTGTGAAAGGTCCTGGTCTGTGAAATAGGTTTCTACTGCTTGTCTAGCAATGGGTATACGCTACCTAGGGCAAATGACTACCCAGGGCAAATGACAAGATGACAGATCTTGCCTGATGTCGCTTATCTAACTCCTTATCTGTCAAGAAGAACTGATTTGGATGACACTGTTTTCCTTTGTTTTCTGGAAATATTTGTATGGGTTTATATTTTCTACACATTTTTAGGGTTTTAATACGTACAAACATTCTTCATTCTCTCTGAGCAGAAGTACAGCAAACCAACTAGCAATTTCCTTTTTGTTGTAGAGATGTTTACATGACTTGCAGTCTTACTGTAAGCAGGGTGGAAAGACACGTGTTGAAATGATTATGTATAAAGAGTCTGGTCCAGCAACATAATCCCTACAGTCCTTTTATAAACAAACACTAATTCATGTGTTCTGACTTATGGAAAGCATTGGTTAGGATTTAACAGGATTTTTTTGGGGGGAAAAAGTGAGTGGAAATCTAAGAAGAAAACAGTAAAGGAACTAGATTCTGATGAATTAACACGAGGGAAAACAGACGGATCATGAAATGTTTACTGGAAGAACCATCTTCCTAAATAGAATGGTTTAATACTTCACCCCTGCAGTCTCCACATGGGCCCAAAATGAACCACTTTGAATTAAAGATACACATATATGCTTTGAAATTAAGAAATCCTATTTGTCACTATTAAGATTGTGGCTCTAGTATCACAGAAATAGTCTGTTGTAGATGATAGAAATGGCTGCAAATCAGTAATTCTATTCAGAAGGAAAATTCTGTTTCAACACTTGCATTTTCATCTGTCTCTGCCTTGGCTCAGGCTGACCACAGGTTGTACCTTTGTGCACCAAAGGATTATACTGTAACAGTGGTCCTTTTCTGCAAATGCATGGACACAGCATCCAAAATGTACTTGGGTCTCATTATCACTTTCAACAGGAAAATTAAAAACCTTAAAATGAACAATATGAAATATTTTATTCATGAAATAAAACTATTCCAAACAAGAGAATGTTCCTAAGACTCTTGTATCTTGAAGTGTATTTTAAGACATACTGGGATATTCATGGAGGTTAATTATTTTTTTTTTTTTAAAAGTGTTCAAATGGTTTTTCTGAGGGTATGGAGGGACCGTGCAATTACTGTCACTGTGTCAAAGGTGAGCTGTGGAAAAAATTAGATTCAAGAAGTAACATCCTGGCATTTAAATTTCCAGGCAGCTGTGTGAACTGCTCTTTCTTCCTAAATCAGCAGTGTCTCATGGGAAATGGCTGGGACAAGCTGCTGGGTGTTTTTACGTCACTATAGTGAATCTGCTCCTCCTGAAAAGCTGGAACCTATTTATTTTTAACAGCCCCACTTATTTCCCAAGGGTCAGCATGTTTTCACACACTGCATTTTAAAAATTTCTGAAGCAGAAATGACGATTAGACCTGTCAGTCCCTCCACAATGGAAGATTTTGTTTGCTGCTGGCTCCCTCTCCTCCTTTCAGGGTGGTAAGCCATAAGGTTTTGAGACAAGAATACAGTAAGTGACATATTTCCACTTTCTGACACTCCCTCCAATTTGCTATAATCGGAACTGTGTTCTAATACCCCGTTGTTCAAGCTAATCTGGCAATAAAATTTAAACACCAGCACAGACAGGATGAGCATGTAGTAGCATGAGGTAGTGCTGGCAGTCTACCCAAGTATTTGAAGGCTTCTGGGATTGTAATTAACCTCTCATATGCTAATTGATTTCTGCTGCAATCAGTAACCCCTTCTTCCAGAGGCCCTACCTGCACCAGGCTCACTGGTTCTTCTGTTGTGGGCACAGGCTCCCAGGGCATGGGAAGAAGGATGTAGTAGGGACATGGGCTCTAGGAGAAAAGAGGGTTAAAGGCACCCAAACCACTGCTGCTCCCATGAAATGGAGTGGCAGATCAAGGGCTTAGCGTTAAAGTGAAATGGAACAGTATGTGCTAGGTTTCTCTTCTAGCTGACTGCTCTTACAACTGGTTTGTGAGAAAATCAGAAATTGCAGTTGTTAGCCATAATATGAGGCAAAAATGTTTATGAGGATTTTCCAAAAGACTGGCTTTCTAGTTCCTAATCTGCTCTAGTAGTAACTCTTCTGCTCTGTCTGCTGCATATTCTTGACATGCTAAGTGTGGGCTATCACTACAGAGATGTTTATCAGTGACTGCACTGGTCTTCCAGTATGCATGGATATTTCCTTGAAACTGAGAGTCACTATTTTCCCCTCTGTCTGCACCCTACAGGGATTAGAGCTTCAGCAAACCTTTGAAAAGTAGTAGTGTATTCTAATACCATAATGAGGTATCCATTTAAGTCTGCTATGGAAGGAAATAGTCTTCATTTAAACAAACAGGTAGCAGATGACTTTCCTGACTCTAAGAAGTCATAATCTTTCTTCTAAAAAAAAAAAAAACCAAAAACTTAATTCCAGTTAGTTGTAATTACTTTCAAAGTGGTTTTCAAGTCTTGAGTACAACATTTATTCCTGCCCACAGAAACAGCTTTTATATACAAATCTTACTAGAACGGTTCCAAATATTTTCTGATTTTAATTAATTATTTGTAGAACTACATTCAGGACATATTCCCTTACTGTAGATATATTAGGACATTAGATGACTATTCCAGAAGTGCAAATAAAAGTGATTCTGAAGATCTATTGGCTATTTAAAATCATTTGTGGTTGAAGTGAATGAGGAGATTAATAGTATTAGTAAAAGTGGGAAATGTTTATATATTTAAGTGTTCCTCTACTGTAAATGTCAGGCTTTTGAAAGAAGAATGAGTTGCATTGCAACCCAGATAATGGGTTGCTTTTAATTTATTACTTCAGGTAAAGAGCTAACTGAAGTACTCTGCTGCAGCAAGTAAGCTGAATGTTTTTTTTTTTTTTTATTCAATACATACATCCTGGCCTGGTATCTACAGGGAATTGACAAAACACCCAAGATGTCCTGTTCCAGAAGCAGTCAAGTATCAAGTAAAACCTGGGATGGATTGTCTGGGCTTGGTCTTTGCTTTGGTTGATTCAAGTGCTTTTCTGGAGCACAGATTTTTTTTATTTTATTTTATTTTTTTTTTTAGAAAACATACAGTGGTGAAACACAGGGACAAATGCTCTTATTTTTGTTTATGGCCTCAGTAAAACACCAAAACAAGTTATTTCAAAGACCCTAGCACACTCCATGACTGATAAGAACATAGAGGAGTTGAGTTGCTGATGTGAAGTCCCAGCGCAGGTGGCTCTTTTCCAAGACAGTCAAGAACCAAAGGTAAATATCTCCTTGGAAGATACTGTTGATTATAGACTTCCCAAAATTGGAGCTGGCTCAGAACTGGTTTGTAAAGCAATTTCTTAATTGAGATGACTGAATGACTACCATAATATCCCAGATTGGGAAGAACACAAGCCCAATACACACAGTTGGGATAAATTATGAAGTAGATCATGAAAACAATAAAAGCTGTTTTTTGGGAACTTAAGATACTCAAAGGAATTTCATGCATGAGGCTGGATGCTGTTTTCACACACAGCATGAGAAAACTTTCTTAATTTCATTTTTCAAGAGTCTTTTATGTGGAATACTTTACTGGTAATGCCATTTTCAAGGTAATAAGCAAAGTATCCTGCAGGCACAAGCACTGAGTCAAAGTTAAGGCAGTGGTAGAACATTACGCCAATATTCTTCTGTTGCCACTGTGGCCATTGTCCCTGTGACAATACTACGTTACAGTAGACTAAGCTTAAGTACCCTTAACTGTCACAGCGCAGTACAGCCCGTACAGGAAAAAGCAGCTACTCTGAATTCAGTCAGGTGGTGAAGATTCATTCACAGTACAATAGACTTTGATGGACTTGTGCACATGGCAAGGTAGTCTACCAGCTTTGAGACTCTGGGATAACTTGACTGCCTAGATCTGAATTTCCTACAAAATTGCATATTTTTTTTTCTCCTCTAGGGAGAATGGAAGGAAGGCTTGTGCTTTTAAGTCAGAAATGTCTTTTCTCAGCACACCTTGCCCCACATAGCAGAAACAATCTCTATAGTGTTTTTTATCTCCTCTCTTGTTAATAAATGAATGAGCAAGATTGTTCCAGTTGTGACTCGACCTCAATTAACTTCACTGATCAGGGTTTATGCTGGTCCATTGAGTTTCTTTCAGGTTTGGTGGGCTGCCAAAATGAATCACGGCAATATGAGGGCTTCTTTACAGGTAAGGCTCAAACTCAGATTCATTCATTCGGTTATCTTTCTTTCACTGGCAAACTACACAGTTGCTTACATTGGCACCTGTAAACAGAATAGTGAGAATCCTCCAAAAAGTGTTTCACTCCACAGCTTTCTTGACAAATATATCCCTCAATTTCTTGTTGCCCTAAACATTGGGAGAAATGTTCAGCTCAAATTTTCCAGGTAAAGTTTAGTCCTTAGGCACACATTTCCCTTCCAGAATAATGACCTTCACAGTTAGCTCACTTTGTGATTTCTTTTGATTAAATTTAGCTCTGGTTAAAAGTGTTAAATCTCATTTATATTACAATGCATATTCTCAATCTTGGAAGCTAGGTGGTGTCAGACCACTCTGAGACTTGGGGAGACACTTGAAAACCCCAGGGACTGAAGGCACAAGCCAGGAAATCCTGGCAAAGCACTGGTTTGGAAAGACTGAACAAGCTGGTAGGTCTCATCTGGCTCGCTTGTTACTCTTGGTCTGACACAAGGAGGAAAGGAGAAGGGGAGAACAGCAAGTAAATTAACATCCCTGGAGGCTGAAGTCTTCCTTCAACAGCAAAAGCAATGGATGCTGCAGTGCAAGCTTCCTTGCTTGATGTGATGCCACAAGGGCACCCTCAAACTCGTTCTCAAGGGAGCTCTCGAGAGGAGAAATGTTCTTGTCCCTGCACCCGCGACCTTGCTGCTTACACTGTCAGAGACAACTGCAAACTCAATCAGTTTTGAGGTAGAGGTGCCTTAGTCCAAACTGTGGACCTGAAGTTGCTCCTGACATAGGTAGGGTCCTTGGAATGCAAGCTACCTCCTCATCTACCAAAAAAATAACATTGCAGGTTTCCTTCTGCTGGTGATATCTCTTCCCTAAGAAAATTGAAACCACTCCTCTGAAGTGGCTGCTGTTTGGGGCCCATTAATGTTTGGTATGCATTAGCGTTTGAGCTTGGGCCAGTATTATTCTTATCCTTCCTTTGTCCTGATGTCCTAAATCTCCCATTTCATTCTAGATGCACGTCATTATCTGAATACTGGGCTCACCTCCACAGTCCCAGGGATTATTTTGTTGTGATTAGATAGTTGTAACTAGTATAATCCTTGTACTTTCTTACGCAAAACCTGTCCAGAGCTTCCCAGTTCATGTCTCTTTCGGAGAAGTGTATATGTGGAGTTGTGTGGCCTTTGTTTATCGGGTGATGGTAGGGAACAGCTGGGCTCCAACTGCAATTTTGGATAGCTGTAGAAGCAGAATTTGTGAGTGTAGAAAGTCTGGTTACTGCTGGAGCTAGCACGTGTGTATTTCTGTGCACTGAGAACAGGCACAGGCTGAAGTTGGAAGGAGACGTGTCAAGAAGCTGAAGGAACCAGGCTGTAGCCTTACTGCAATATCCTGCTGCTGACTGCTGCAGTCCCACAGCCTGTGACAACTGTCTGCAGGAGCTGGGGGCCATGCAAAATGGAGAACACACCTCATGTTTCAAAGCTGCACATAAGTCGATATGCTGCAAGTTGTCTTAGTTCTCAGTTCCTTAGCTGGTGCATGTGTCTAAATCTCTGCTTGCACATGTGAATGCAGTCATTCAGCAGGTTCTGGCTGATAGACAGAGCCCCAAAGGTACTTCTGCAGAGCAGGGCACCCTGCAACTTGATTTGCCTCTCCTCGTAAGACTGCAGGTATGACATGCTGCATGTCCCACCTTGCTGTGGAGCCTACGTGTTTGCTGGGCCTCTGGAAATGTAGAAGCAGGTTGGAGCTGGCTCTGTTGACGTTGTAAGGGAGAGTATACTGCAGCAATGACATACTGCCCCTTTTTTAGACTTTCTAATTAGGGACAAGGTGCAGCGTGGACAATGACAATCAGGCTTATTCATGCTGTCTCCATCAGCACATTCAGTCCTCTTCAGTTCTGGATCAAGGAGGTATTTTAAGTTCTGTTTCTCATAGTAATTTGCACATTCAAAGCTGCTTTTTAAGACCATGTAACCAAAACTGCCAAAATAAAAAGCTCTCCTAAGAAACCAAATTTAGGGAATTGAAGGAAATAAGCTTTTGTTTGGTAAGGTTCCAGAGAGAACATGATGAAATATAAACAGTATGTATCTCCTCTCCATCCCAGTTCTATGTTCTTTCTTCAGCAAGGAAGGGCTTGTTTGATTTCTCCTAAAGAAGTGGGTATCTATAGACTCTCTCCAGAGCCAGGATTTCCTGATTCACAAATGCTGTTGGTAGACAGCAGGCAGCTAGATGTCTCCACTCCACTGCAGTTCTCACCAGATTTTGTATGGGTATTTGTTCGGTTTAATTCTATCTTTTTCCTAATCCAGTAGACGTGAGGGAGGACTGCACCAAACCAAGGTTATATTCCCCACCCCTGAAATTTACGTTGTTTTCTCTCTCTTCTCCTGTAAATTTGATCTTTTGTCCAAAAACCTACAGCCTCCTTGTGATACAAAGGCACTGCATGATTTATTAGAGTTATTTTTAAGATCTGCATGCAAATCATATAGATGCAAATGTATGCAAAAGAGGAAACTGAACTTTGCTCAAGGGAAACCTTACCTAAGGTATAAGAGCAGACTAATCTACACTCACTGTTCACCAATAATCAAGGTGCTATGTATTCAGAGGTAGAAGGATCCTTAGGATAACCGTCTGACTTCCCAAATAGTGGAGCCTGGAGAATCTCAACTAGAAACTTCTGTAACAAGATTATAATCTCTGGAAAAATAGCCATCTAGTCTTAGGTTAAAGACTCCAGACAGTGAATTGTGTCTTGCAGACGTGGCTGCAACAGTTAATTAGTTACTCTAAAACACGCAATATCTTGTTTAGCTTTATTTTTCAGATGCTGGATCCCGGTCTGACTTTTTAATATGTGTTATACTGCTTATTATTTATAGTTTGTTTTTTTTAATGTCACATGGAACTGAATCCAAAAGACTTACGGATGCCTATTACCTCAAGATGGTTCTCTTTCAAATTATGCATTTATAAACTGAAAGAAAAAAAAATCAAGAATTTTTTATGAGGTCTGTTAGGCTGTTTCTATAAAACTATAGTGACTAGTTGATCAAGTTACTCTCCGTTAATTTACATAGTTACCACATTCTAAAATGTTACAGTTGTGCCAGTTGAGCTATAGTAGCAACCTGTACATGCTCTTAATCAATGGCAAATGATAAGAAATACTGGCTAGGTTGGCCTGCAATGAGAAGATTATTTTCCATTCCTTCTAGTCTCTACTTGTTCACATGACAATTATGACAACTTCAGGGGCACATAATAATCAATGACCCTGTGCTAGCTCCTTTGCTTTTCCACAGTTTTGCCTAGGATCAGTGCAAAGCTGAATGAACCAATGGCTACATCCTGTTTATTTTTTTATTTTTTTTTAATTGGCTTTACAGTAGCTTTTTTCTGGAACTTCCAATTGACTTTCCATGGACTTCAGTGCATTTTGGATCGGGTGTTAAAACGAACATCTGGTTGCAAATTCATTAGCCAAGGCCTAAGGGGACAGCCTCCACGACCCAAATACCTTCAGACTTTTTGCTTTGGTACTCTTTGAACGTCTTACTGTAAAAAATCTGGTGGTCTGGGGAACTGTAATGCTGTGGCTCCAACAGCAATGTCAGCGACGCATTGACAATGCGCTCACGTGCTGTTCTCTGATCCTGTTATTTCCTCTTCAGAAGGACAGCTCAACATATTTCTGGCCCAATGCACAGGATTTACAGTTCAGCTGAGCTCATGTTGGTATTGGAAGGTTACCTTTTTATTTTCTCCCATTCCCTTTCCATTCAGTCAAGAAAATGTATTGCGTTTTTCTATAATGATTCCAAGCTCTCGGTAGGTGTTAGGAGGAGAGTTCCCCTGCTCTCCCCCAGCCAACAGGTTAGCAGCAGGCATTGGCACCGTCATTTTTATGTAACTGTTGAGTCCTCTTTTAGAACTTAGATCCCTTCCAAGTGGTATTTTAGGCTTTGAGGGCTCATTTCATCTGCAGAGGAGATATTCAGCTTTCTAAAATCCCAAATAAATGGGAGTCAACCTTAGCTATATATGTTTGCATTTATTATTATAAGTACACAGGGATATAAAACCAGGGAAAGTAAAACCTGACCCACTTCATCTCTCCTGTTTTAATTTGCTTCCTGTAGTTTACACAAGCAGGAAAATACATGAGGACACAGGGGAAAATAGGCTTCTAAAGAGGTTGCGTTAATCTGAAAAAAAAAAAAAACAAAACCAAATCCCAATGCACATTAAAAAAGGCAAATTTGATAGTTCATTTAGCAAAGACATCAATGCCTGTAGACATAGAATTTTTACAGCTCTGCTGGATTCCACCCTTTTAAAAGTTTTTGTTGTTGAAATCATAATTTTATAAATGTTATTACTGTCCTTTTTTGGACTTTCTCTATTTAATCAGTTTAAAGTATATGCAGATAATCTAGATCCCTCCTGGTGTGGATTTTTCTGACTAGCAGTGCATTTATAGTTAAACAAGTGAGGCATTTGGACTGTAGTCACTTTGATTTATAGCAGCAGGAACAAAGCGAGAGAGTACAGACGTCAGTGCTGCTGCTGCTGATCTGGCAACAGAGACTTCCTAATGTACAAATTACGTCTTTCACCACACAATTCCCTCTCTACCCTGACTAGAGGCAGGGAGGCATGCTTATTTAATGCAGTGTGTGCATTCTATATAAAGGTGTATGTACAGTACTGAGTGAATATTATATGGCTCATTTTAGGCATACAGTTTATATTTTTTGTGGTTTTGCATTTTTAAATGTAACTTCTGTAATGGCAAATATGCAGTAATTCAGTTTTCTTGCCTCTTTTAGACAGAACTGTCAAGTGTGAGTTAAAGCCAGTTGCGGAGGTGGCTGTGGTGCTTTACCCATACAGGCACCTGTCCATGAGAAACTGCAGTGACACTATTAATTCATTGTCCACCAAAACACCATGGAGTTTTCTCTACACGTGGCCCTGAAGGCCTTTGAATACCTACCCCATAGTGAAAGGCTCCAGATGTTCATGCTTAGCTCCCTGTACTGAGTGGAAGGAGGACTGCTTTGATAAGTAATATCAAATATGAGTGGTGGAACAAAGCAAGACTGCAGACGTGATCTTGTATCAGCGGTGGGATTTCAAATTCCAGGGCTGAGTATAACTGTCCATACCTGCCTCTATTCTGTGTGTCAAGATCCTGCCAGTTTTCCTTTACAAACAGCATGGAGTATTCCATTAACCAAAAACCAGACTTGACTCAGCTGGATAAAACAAAATCTTCTGGCAGTCATCACACCCAGGGACTAGGCATCACAGGGCTCTGGTTAATAGGTGGCTGCATTTCATTAGTGGCTGGAGTGATTCCTGTGCATATAGCACCATAGCCTGTGTATCTGCGAAGCCTTTAAAGCACTTTGGGATGAAAATAGCTCAATGCAAAATAATGGTCTCAATTTAGCCCTGCAATCTGCAGCCAAAGACTTGGAGCAGCTCCCAAGGCAGAGCAAAGATTGACTTGTTTCAAACCTGCTTCTCTGAAGGCAGACCTGGGGAACGCAGTGTTACCTTCTGTGCAAAGGCTGGGAGCTCCCCCTCGACCCTTTGGCAGCCACCGCTCCCCTCTGCTGTGACCACAGCAAAATGACTGTTTCTGCAGAGGCAACAGGTCACTTCCCCCTTTGTGGCCATCGTTCCCCCCATCAGTATCCTATGGCACATGCTGGCAACAGCTACCCTTTACTCTCGCAAGGTCTGCTTTTAACATGGGGAAATGTAAAGTCACCCTTAATACAAATGCTATTTGTCCCCTCTCCCATTTACCGTGCTTGGGTACTGAGAGCTGCATCATTCATAACGTGAAAAACAGGCACAAACAAATCCCGAGGTTGGTTTTGCTGCACTAAAAGAAAATGGTAAAAAAAAAACTTATAAGAAAGCACAGTCACAGTGTTAGAATGTAAATGACCGTGGGTGAATGTGGGCCGCTTGCCATCCCTGGGACTCTGCAGGAGCCTTTCCCAGCGTCTGCCTCTCCTTCCTCATGCGTCCTGTGAGTAGGGCAGATGGCTGAGCCGCTCGCAGGCTTCAGTCGTGCTGGGTACAGCCAGACTGGGCTTGGTCAATTCCCTGAAAACCTCTGTCCTATGTGGCTTTGTGGCCTCTCTGCTAAATGGGTACTTATTGAGGAGAATCCCTGCTGATACAATTAAGTAAAATGGAGTTGAACAGAGATGTAACATAAATGCAGTTTTATGCATAAGCTGGGTATTAAAATGCGTAAGCACATTCCTGTTGTCGTAAGGATCCCTATTGCCATCCAGCATTGTTTTTATGATACCAGGTTTCTGTTTCCCTTTTTTTTTGTGTGTAAAAAATGCAAATAACAATAAGTTTCAAATGCACAGTGAAGCCCTTGCTGTGCACAAGTTATTCAGTTGTTAGATTCCTTTTTCTCTTCAGAAATCTAGTTTGTGGTCTAATTGCTTGCCCTTTTGAAATTTTTTTCCCCTTGTATTCTGAAGCAAAATGGGTTATTCAAAGTAGTTGGTGCTACAGAACCAAACTGTTTCTGAAACTATTGCTTTTTGCATGGAGAGGGGAAAAAGGGATTTGTTACTACATGACTGCTAATACACCCAGTCCTGAGCTGGAAGGGAGCAGGAGTAGGTGCAGCTGGGAAGATGTAAAAATGGCTGTGCCTCATACCACTGGGACTTGGACGGCACCAGGCTCGTTTGCAGTCGAAATTAATACAGTCTTTAGGCTGCTCTCATTTACCCAGCCAATCCCTGACCTCAAAGGACCTCTATCTGCTGGGGAGGTGCCAGGAGGAGCAAGCTGGTTGCGGGTTCCTTGCATGGTGGCAGCAGGGAGGTGCAGGACTTGTTCCAGCCGCCCAACGTCACCAAGGATTCCTGTCGGGGCGGGCAGCAGAAGCCAGCCTCGCGGGGACTTGGCACGGCGGTGGTTAAGCTGGATTGGAATGGGGCAGGGTTTGGCCGGAGCAGAGTTTGCTGTGCT